>LR999965.1:79460906-79761821 GCA_905220375.1 Tachina fera | reverse complement strand
AATAATAATAATAATAATAATAATAATAATAATAATAATAATAATAATAATAATAATAATAATAATAATAATAATAATAATAATAATAATAATAATAATAATAATAATAATAATAATAATAATAATAATAATAATAATAATAATAATAATAATAATAATAATAATAATAATAATAATAATAATAATAATAATAATAATAATAATAATAATAATAATAATAATAATAATAATAATAATAATAATAATAATAATAATAATAATAATACTAATAACAATAATGACGATAATAAACTTATTAATAATAATAATAATAATAATAATAATAATAATAATAATAATAATAATAATAATAATAATAATAATAATAATAATAATAATAATAATAATAATAATAATAATAATAATAATAATAATAATAATAATAATAAGAATAATAATAATAATAATAATTCTAGAATGTTTAAATGCAAATAGATGTACTACAACGTGAAATAAATTAGGTATAGAAGAGAGTTATACAATTGAAAAAGACATTCTAAAAATTAAATAATGTTTTGAAAGACATATTGAATTGAATTGATAATGAATAGGTTGGTAAATTAACTAGATGTTAGTAGAAATAGCTGAAAGGGCATCAAGTAGGCCACAACACTCCAACAAATCTGGAAAACAACTCTATGTCAATGAAATTTAGTAAACCAACTCTATAAGCAATCTCTAAAATTGATTGTGTATTGTAAAAATATAATGAAAGAAAAGGATGATATTTGGTAGGCTGATTTAGTTGAAATTGGGGACTATACTACAGGAAATATAAATTATTGATTGTTGTAGGCTGTAAATGTCACGTTCTCAAATTTTATATGGTCAGTATCTTTGAAAATAAAGGCTCCACTCTAAAAAATTAAGGTAATGGAAAATATTTTTGAACTTGTACGAATACCAAAAAACTTAAAAGCAGATGATGGCAAAGAATTTTTTAATAAACACTGGAAAATTCATTAACAAATATAGGATTTAACATTACTCAATATTAATGCCTGAATAGTAGAATGATTTAATAGATTATTAAAGAAATGATGTGAAAAGAATTTATCATTATTGGTTCACATAAGTAAGTGGATTGATATATAAAGACTTACTTAGTGTGTAAAATAGAAAACTTCATCTCACCATTAAAATGTTTGCGATTAAAGTTAACTCAACAAATGAGAAAAATAAAACTGTTGGTAAGTATGAAATATTGAGAAAACTTAAGCATTCAAAATGAAGTAAAACACAGTGTAATATTCAGCAACACATCATATTATCAGTTTTTATAGTAAAAGAGGTACATTTTCCATCTTTAAAGCTCTAAGCAAAAAAATTTTAAAATACGAATATGGGCCTACCCAGCTAAAAAAATTATATATGGTCCATATATTTTTTATATATGAATGTATATAACTATATATGTATATGTATGAATTCATGTGTGGAAATATATGTGATTATACATGACAAAATTATTATATATGAACTAATATATGAAATGTATTATTAATATTATTATTATTGTATTATTAATATTAATTGGTGAACACTTTTTTCTGTGTATGAGCTCGTATATGAACATTTAATTATGAAGCTCTTCATATGTGGATCCATAGATTTTATATATGGAGCCATATAAGAATGTATGCATACATGATTAATCACATCAGATCGTTTTTGCAATCAAAAAAAGCTTGGAATTTTCTCACTGTTGAATTGGAAATCCATTAGAAAATACATACGGTATGCAAAGTTAATATGCGTAACCTCAACGTTTAAAAAAAACTTTTTGTTACAAAAAAAACCATTCTTGTATGATTTTATACATTGTGGCCCCATTTAATATATCAAATAATCAAAAGGATAATCCAGTCATTAATTTTATAGAAAATAACAAAATTTTCTAGATAAGAAACAAAGTTCATATTACTTTATTGAAAACTATTGTTAGACGGATTATTTTTTCTTTTATAATTAATTGCATTAGTTTTTAATCTGATTTCTTAAGCTAAATGTTATGTACGAATAAGTTTTATGTGTTTTTTAAATAATTGATTCACCTCTTGATGAATGAAATGACTTTTAGTTCGTTTTGAATTATTTGTCCAAACAAATGTTTCATTAAATACAACCTCTCGCGCAAGTCTAAAAAAAATTAATTTTAGTAATTTAATTTATTGCACAGCAGTGCGCTTTTGTGAATCAAGAGTGTATGAATATGAACTTTGCATACTGTGGAGGGAATTTACACATACATACATGTATGAAAATGTATGAATATATAATCATATATGCCCATATACCCTCATTTTTCGGATCCGAACCATATATGGGATATCATATTTGCTCCATACATATTTTTTTAGCTGGGTATTATAAAAGATCTTCACTTTGTTAATTTCTATTGCTATCAGATCTTTAGAAAATATGAATAAACTAAAGAAATTGGACTTTGGTATCCATTTTTAAAGAATGTAGTTGTGTGTAAATGAGTATCAAACATATTTAGTGAATAAATATGGACTTCAACAAGAAGCATGCTGAAGCATGTAGAAATTATAAAATGCAATGTAAACAGATATTACTTTATATCTGTAAATGAAAGCATGTCGAAGCATGTATAATTAAAAAAAATTCCTCACGTCATACAATTTTTGGAAATGAAATACATATGTACATTTGCATGTATCTACTGTGTACAAAATTCCAAAGAGTGAATTCGTAAATTCTAAAAGTATAGATTTTTAATTGAAACACCACTACATCTCGGAATCTCGCGTCACTATCGATAGAAGCATGCCAAGGCATGTATGCTAGCAAAAAATATGAATAAAGCTGTTAGATGATGATGATGAAAAGCTGTTTTTTAATAATGAATTCGCAGACAGCAATTGTGTCTGGATCAATGAACTCATGAATGAGTTGTATAGGGAATGATTGATTGTGATGAGGAAATTTTTTAAGTGAAAAATCATAACATCTGCATGCGATACAAGCAAGCCTACGTTAACAAGAATTACTTCAAGGGGTCAACCAGTAAACCTCATGTTGAAACACTTGAGGTAAAATTCTCCCAAACATAGATATTCAAATGTTTCTGACACTTTATGCAAATACTTATGGTGAATTGCTTGCTGGTGGAGGTAACTAAGTTCTTTGCGATCGATTTTCTAGAATAGTTGATTATTAGACATGTAGTTCCTTGTATATGAACTAATTTTTACATACATATACAGTATGTCAAGTAATTGTTTTTACATAGTTAAAATCGTTGTAAATTTTGACTTTTATCGTAAATATTTTTCCCCTTTTTGCATTATGAAATTTTTTTGTAGTTGATTTCATTTTATATACATTTAAGTGCACATATAGTCGTAAGTTATAAGCAAAATTAAGAATGACAGCATAAAAATTACATGAAAACCAAAAAACTAAAAAATTTCTTTGTCAAGAAAATGTTTTTACATCCTTGTATTATATAGTAAGCAAATCGGAAAGATTTTAAGGTGTACAAAAATGAATATTGTTTTTGGCCGCCATTGGCATCAAATAGGCCTGTAAGACGACTTCTCATAAAAAATTTTTTTTTCCATATATACCGCTGAAATTTCTCACTTTCCCCTCGTATTACTGTTCTTAACTCCATTTAGTTCTTGAAATATAATTTGGAAACACTATTTTTCAGTTAAACCCATAAATTTTGAATAGGATATAGATCTGGACCTTGAGATGGAGTATCCACAACTTTACCGCAATTGAAAAGAATAATAATAATAATAATAATAATAATAATAATAATAATAATAATAATAATAATAATAATAATAATAATAATAATAATAATAATAATAATAATAATAATAATAATAATAATAATAATAATAATAATAATAATAATAATAAGAATAATAATAATAATAATAATAATTCTAGAATGTTTAAATGCAAATAGATGTACTACAACGTGAAATAAATTAGGTATAGAAGAGAGTTATACAATTGAAAAAGACATTCTAAAAATTAAATAATGTTTTGAAAGACATATTGAATTGAATTGATAATGAATAGGTTGGTAAATTAACTAGATGTTAGTAGAAATAGCTGAAAGGGCATCAAGTAGGCCACAACACTCCAACAAATCTGGAAAACAACTCTATGTCAATGAAATTTAGTAAACCAACTCTATAAGCAATCTCTAAAATTGATTGTGTATTGTAAAAATATAATGAAAGAAAAGGATGATATTTGGTAGGCTGATTTAGTTGAAATTGGGGACTATACTACAGGAAATATAAATTATTGATTGTTGTAGGCTGTAAATGTCACGTTCTCAAATTTTATATGGTCAGTATCTTTGAAAATAAAGGCTCCACTCTAAAAAATTAAGGTAATGGAAAATATTTTTGAACTTGTACGAATACCAAAAAACTTAAAAGCAGATGATGGCAAAGAATTTTTTAATAAACACTGGAAAATTCATTAACAAATATAGGATTTAACATTACTCAATATTAATGCCTGAATAGTAGAATGATTTAATAGATTATTAAAAGAAATGATGTGAAAAGAATTTATCATTATTGGTTCACATATGTAAGTGGATTGATATATAAAGACTTACTTAGTGTGTAAAATAGAAAACTTCATCTCACCATTAAAATGTTTGCGATTAAAGTTAACTCAACAAATGAGAAAAATAAAACTGTTGGTAAGTATGAAATATTGAGAAAACTTAAGCATTCAAAATGAAGTAAAACACAGTGTAATATTCAGCAACACATCATATTATCAGTTTTTATAGTAAAAGAGGTACATTTTCCATCTTTAAAGCTCTAAGCAAAAAAATTTTAAAATACGAATATGGGCCTACCCAGCTAAAAAAATTATATATGGTCCATATATTTTTTATATATGAATGTATATAACTATATATGTATATGTATGAATTCATGTGTGGAAATATATGTGATTATACATGACAAAATTATTATATATGAACTAATATATGAAATGTATTATTAATATTATTATTATTGTATTATTAATATTAATTGGTGAACACTTTTTTCTGTGTATGAGCTCGTATATGAACATTTAATTATGAAGCTCTTCATATGTGGATCCATAGATTTTATATATGGAGCCATATAAGAATGTATGCATACATGATTAATCACATCAGATCGTTTTTGCAATCAAAAAAAGCTTGGAATTTTCTCACTGTTGAATTGGAAATCCATTAGAAAATACATACGGTATGCAAAGTTAATATGCGTAACCTCAACGTTTAAAAAAAAACTTTTTGTTACAAAAAAAACCATTCTTGTATGATTTTATACATTGTGGCCCCATTTAATATATCAAATAATCAAAAGGATAATCCAGTCATTAATTTTATAGAAAATAACAAAATTTTCTAGATAAGAAACAAAGTTCATATTACTTTATTGAAAACTATTGTTAGACGGATTATTTTTTCTTTTATAATTAATTGCATTAGTTTTTAATCTGATTTCTTAAGCTAAATGTTATGTACGAATAAGTTTTATGTGTTTTTTAAATAATTGATTCACCTCTTGATGAATGAAATGACTTTTAGTTCGTTTTGAATTATTTGTCCAAACAAATGTTTCATTAAATACAACCTCTCGCGCAAGTCTAAAAAAAATTAATTTTAGTAATTTAATTTATTGCACAGCAGTGCGCTTTTGTGAATCAAGAGTGTATGAATATGAACTTTGCATACTGTGGAGGGAATTTACACATACATACATGTATGAAAATGTATGAATATATAATCATATATGCCCATATACCCTCATTTTTCGGATCCGAACCATATATGGGATATCATATTTGCTCCATACATATTTTTTTAGCTGGGTATTATAAAAGATCTTCACTTTGTTAATTTCTATTGCTATCAGATCTTTAGAAAATATGAATAAACTAAAGAAATTGGACTTTGGTATCCATTTTTAAAGAATGTAGTTGTGTGTAAATGAGTATCAAACATATTTAGTGAATAAATATGGACTTCAACAAGAAGCATGCTGAAGCATGTAGAAATTATAAAATGCAATGTAAACAGATATTACTTTATATCTGTAAATGAAAGCATGTCGAAGCATGTATAATTAAAAAAAATTCCTCACGTCATACAATTTTTGGAAATGAAATACATATGTACATTTGCATGTATCTACTGTGTACAAAATTCCAAAGAGTGAATTCGTAAATTCTAAAAGTATAGATTTTTAATTGAAACACCACTACATCTCGGAATCTCGCGTCACTATCGATAGAAGCATGCCAAGGCATGTATGCTAGCAAAAAATATGAATAAAGCTGTTAGATGATGATGATGAAAAGCTGTTTTTTAATAATGAATTCGCAGACAGCAATTGTGTCTGGATCAATGAACTCATGAATGAGTTGTATAGGGAATGATTGATTGTGATGAGGACATTTTTTAAGTGAAAAATCATAACATCTGCATGCGATACAAGCAAGCCTACGTTAACAAGAATTACTTCAAGGGGTCAACCAGTAAACCTCATGTTGAAACACTTGAGGTAAAATTCTCCCAAACATAGATATTCAAATGTTTCTGACACTTTATGCAAATACTTATGGTGAATTGCTTGCTGGTGGAGGTAACTAAGTTCTTTGCGATCGATTTTCTAGAATAGTTGATTATTAGACATGTAGTTCCTTGTATATGAACTAATTTTTACATACATATACAGTATGTCAAGTAATTGTTTTTACATAGTTAAAATCGTTGTAAATTTTGACTTTTATCGTAAATATTTTTCCCCTTTTTGCATTATGAAATTTTTTTGTAGTTGATTTCATTTTATATACATTTAAGTGCACATATAGTCGTAAGTTATAAGCAAAATTAAGAATGACAGCATAAAAATTACATGAAAACCAAAAAACTAAAAAATTTCTTTGTCAAGAAAATGTTTTTACATCCTTGTATTATATAGTAAGCAAATCGGAAAGATTTTAAGGTGTACAAAAATGAATATTGTTTTTGGCCGCCATTGGCATCAAATAGGCCTGTAAGACTACTTCTCATAAAAAATTTTTTTTTCCATATATACCGCTGAAATTTCTCACTTTCCCCTCGTATTACTGTTCTTAACTCCATTTAGTTCTTGAAATATAATTTGGAAACACTATTTTTCAGTTAAACCCATAAATTTTGAATAGGATATAGATCTGGACCTTGAGATGGAGTATCCACAACTTTACCGCAATTGAAAAGACACCATGTTCTTACCACCATGTTCTTCCACAGTGCCTCATCTTTGAGGTCAATACATTAATAAAAATCTAAAACGTCCATACATATCAGCAATAAAGCCAACCTTACTCGCGCTGTCAACCAAAAACCATTTCAACGTATTGAAGTACCGCTCAGTAACACTCTCCCATGAGACAAAGGCAATTGCTAAAAAGATAAATAAATAAATAGATTGTACTTCAAGAACTGCTCGCAAATCCCCGCCTCTTAGAGTGCAGCACAAAGAACAACAATTGCCTTTTGCGATAACGCATACTTCCAAGCTTGATGGCTACTACGATAATGTGATTTGCTGCGACGAAACCAAACTTCTGCTTTATTAGAATTACAGATCTAACAAAGTATGGATGAAAAAAATTTTTAAAATATTGGGAAGTGAAACCATTAACCCAACTGCAAAATTTAAAATAATTTGGTTGATGGATTGGAGGTATATATAGTATGTATACGTATATGTTTATGCTGTAAAAGGAGGAATAAATTTGCTTTATTGAAAATATTATGGATGCGGGGCAGTAGCTCAATATATTGAAGTATTTTTTTGGATGAGAACTTGAGTAAGGTTGGCGTTATTGCAGGTAAACGTGGAAGTTTTAAATTTGTATTAATGTATTGATCTGAAATGTAGGGCACTTTGGGTAAGAACATGGTGTCTTTTCAATTGCGGTAAAGTTGTGGATACTCCATCTCAAGGTCCAGATCTATATCCTATTCAAAATTTATAGGTTTAACTGAAAAATAGTGTTTCCAAATTATATTTCAAGAACTAAATGGAGTTAAGAACAGTAATACGAGGGGAAAGTGAGAAATTTTAGCGGTATATATGGAAAAAAAAATTTTTTATGAGAAGTCGTCTTACAGGTCTATTTGATGCCAATGGCGGCCAAAAACAATATTCATTTTTGTACACCTTAAAATCTTTCCGATTTGCTTACTATATAATACAAGGATGTAAAAACATTTTCTTGACAAAGAAATTTTTGAGTTTTTTGGTTTTCATGTAATTTTTATGCTGTCATTCTTAATTTTGCTTATAACTTACGACTATATGTGCACTTAAATGTATATAAAATGAAGTCAACTACAAAAAAATTTCATAATGCAAAAAGGGAAAAAAATATTTACGATAAAAGTCAAAATTTACAACGATTTTAACTATGTAAAAACAATTACTTGACATACTGTATATATTTCTCTATATTTATACTTTTAAAAATTATATATGTAAATGTTCTCTATTTGAAGTAGTAAATCAAAAATTAGTGACACATTAGAAGGAAAAATAAATAAAAGTAAAGAGCGACTGACTTACTTAATTGCTTAAACTTACAGTCTGCTAACAGACACACAAAACACAATTAAATTAAAGATATCAAAAACATGAATACAATAAGCTCAGCTTTAATAAAATGAGAAAAAATCGTATCTTCTAGAACATTAAATAAAAGCTAAAGACGATCAGCCTTCATAAAATAAATATATACCGTATTATCCATAATTAATTAATTCGTGTAGTATACGCGGTTCTTTTATACTACAGAAACCGTCAAGAGAGTATATTTAAATTCTTAGAAAACGACTTTGTTTTCTGTTGATCGCTATTCAAGAAGAAAATTAGTTTATTTATTATGATTTAACTAATTTAAAAGTACATTTATATCTATACTTCTTAACATAAAAATCAAAAACAAATGTTATTCAATTCTACATTATATGTATCTAAAATTCCAAAAAAGCTGTTACATATACAATGTATGAAAGAATCTCCAGCGCTTCTAACTGCATCAGAGTTTAAGAAAAAAGCTCCTTTCATTCAATAGGGGGCCAATTGAATAAAATTTTAATTTGAAACAGTAAGCAAAGAAATAAGCTTACTGCATTCTTATTTATAATCGTATAATAGAATATATAACCACCGAAGGACAAATTTTTAAAGACTTATAAATTAAGCAATATGGAAAATAAACATAAATTTTATAGAGGACTAAGGTTTCAAAAATAATTCAAATGATTTCATTGGAAAAAAAGTAGTGTTTGTTTTCATCAATTATGAAAATAACAATTTCATTAAAAAACTCCCTTTTGATTGTAAATATTTATCAAAAAAATAAAAAAGTTAAACCAAGCAAACTGGCTTACAAGAAAACTGTCATCACCAAAGCTCGAGGTGCTGAACCAGTTTCATTTAAAAATGTTTATACATTCTTAAAAGGTTTTGCAATGTACACCCTCGAAAAATTTCTATCGTTGGCTATATAGGCTGCATCAACTTTAAGCAAATTTAAATTAAATATAGGATATATTTCTATTATAGTTACTATTACTTTAGAGTATGTATCTTCAGGAATTCAGCTTTACTTAAAAGAGAAAATCCTCACAAACTTTTAAGTAAATGCAAATGAAATTTAAAACAACGTTTTTTAATTTCAAATAAAAAAACTGAAGATATTTCACATCTATACACACCAACATCAGCAACAACAACAAAAGACGTGACATGACGCAAACAATATGTATTCAAAGATTGAGATATACACTTATTTGTATGTACATACATACATACATGCAAACATAAAATATATTTGTAATATCTATGTATACATATCAAATTTCTTATCAATGCTCAAGTATTTATTAGATCTTAACAATCACACTTACATATCTAAATCATGAAAATATATTAAGCATAAATTTGCATGATCTACACTCAAGGAAATTATGCTGCTTAAAAATAAGAATGCGTCACATTAATTCAATAATTTTCTATATAATAGAAAATGTATGTTGAGATACCTAAAAACTAATGAGTTTAATAAATGAATACTGTAAATTAATATTTTTCCATATTTAAATAAGAAATTTCAATATGACTGAACCTTCCCTAATGTTTCTTATTAATTCAACATGGTTTTTACTGATTTTAAGTTGGTTTTTTTTTCTGTGTGTAAAAAAGTCGTCCAGTCAAAGAAGGTGGATGTAGTTAAATAAACAAAATCTGTAATATAAATCAATTTCTCAAAGGCAGACTTTAACGCGAGACGAGTTTAAGCATGAGAAAATATAAAGCAATCGTAAGTACAAAACCATACTAGGATTAGGGAAGTTCAGATATATGATAGTATTTTATAGTACCAATTGTCGATATTGAAAACAATTTATTTCTATCTACATATAAATACCAGCGCAAAAAACTCATATACACATGCAAACACACACACACACAGCAGAATTCATCTAAGAAAAATCCAAGAAAATGTTAACAACACTGCACCCTCACAACTCAAGACCATTCTGAAATCCCCACAGATATACATTCACAAATTCCTGTGGTCATACATACATACATATACAAATATATAAAATTAATCTCAACAACAGAACACTTTCACCTACCTGAATTATGGATAGTCTTAAACTCCCCCAGACATATATACATATAGATTCCCACGGCTACATATAACAAGAACATATCGCCTCTAATAAATCACAATCATCTTAAATTCTCACAGCTATACATACATACACACAATCAATCTACCTCAACAAAATCCTCAGCAACCTCAAATCACGACCTACAGACAGACACACCGCTCCTACAGACAGACACACCTACAAATCCCTATGGCTACATATTACGCCAACAACCCTACCCACCCAAATCACGAACAGACTTAAACTCCTACATACATACAAACATACAGATTCCCTCGGTTACATATTACTAGAATACCTCGCCCCTCATAAATCGCGATCAGCCTTAAGCTCCTACAGAAATATATATATTCCAATTACTAGAGAAATACACACACACACCCCCAACCACCTCAAATAACGATCAGCATTAAATTCTCAGAGGCATACGTACATACATGTAATCGATCTACCTCAACTACACCCCCGCCCCCTGCTTAACAAAGCCTCGATTAAATTCCTGCAGACAGATACATCCACAAACTCCTACGGTTACATATTACAACACATACTAACACACACCCACCCAAATTACAGTCTACCAACACCTATATTAGCATTAGAACAAATAACTTTCACGTTTCCCATCGGCATAAGGACAAATCATTTCCATGATTTTCCCTTCGGTATTAGGAAGAAATAATAATCATGTTTTGCCGTCGGCATATACACACATAAAAACCTCAAAACTATGAGTAACCTTAATACATTCACACAAAATATTCCACACAAAAATTCCCACGGTCAGGCGGACAGTCAGAGAGTCAGACAAACAAACAGACATACTCTTAATGTAAACAAAAAACTCCTAAAGTAAACAAAGAAACACAAATTTCCAAGAATTTAACAATTTCAGCCACAATTTAACAATTTCAGCAACAATTTACAATTTCAGCCCACAGTTTAACAATTTCAGCTAAAATTTAACAATTTTAATTGGGGCAGGATGAACAGTTCCCTACTACTAATCCTACCATTGAAGTCGCTGCTTATCTATGTCTGATCATTGTTAATATTTAGTTGCTCCGAATTACTTTTATGCTTTGTGGTTCTAATATGACCCGTCCATGATGATAAAGTTATTATTTCATTGCCAGATTTACAATGTCTGTATAAAATACTCCTAGTCTCCCCCAGGCTGACCGAAGAATGCGTTTTTTTATGATCCTTAAGCTTACCATGCGACATGAATAGCTCTTTGAAAACAATGCAATGTAACTTTATATGCACCTCCAACATTTTGATACTGCTAAGAGTCATCGAGCAAACTGAGCAAATTGTGGATTTCATTTCTCTTTAATTATTGTGGCTTTTAATTTCTTAACACAATTTCAATATTGTTACTTTTACACTGCTTTTATTATTTTTCATTATGGGTTTAATAATGTTTTTTATTAAATTCTTAAATTTATTATATGTATATATTTTTATGTTTAATATTTGAAAATATTTTATTAGTAAGAATTATAAAGAAAATTAATTATTTTTAAGAACATAAAAAATTATGGTTGCTATTCTGGAAAACGCGTCAAAGAAGTGAAACTTTACATTAAAACAAAAACAAATTTTCAAAATTTTTTTGTTTGCCATTCATTTCTAAAATGAAATAAACGCGAGAATTTCAACGCGTTTCTCTCTCTTTGAAAAACTGTTAATTTTGTATGAGAAACAAAAACAAATTTTATACATTTACACAGATTTGTTTTTGTTTTCCATGTTACTTTCGCCAAGTCGACGCGTATTTCAGAATAGACACCAATAACGAATTAGATTTAAAACATAAAATATTAAGCAAGTAATTCTAATTTATATACGTTAAGTAGAACCCGGTATTTTTAATATTACTATATAAAAAATAAAATGGAGAGTTAATTAATTTTGAAAGTGACTCTTTTATCGGGTTTCTTATCTGACTTATCATTATGAGAGCTGTTGGTTGGTAGAAGTGCTGGTTTGACTTGATCTATATGATACGATTTAGTCATTTTTCTTTTTTGAACTTTGAACACCTTCTCAGTTCTTTCTATTACTCGAAAAGGTCCTTCAAATGGTGCATTAAGTCCTGAAACGTTTTGAACTTTCACATATACGTAATCACAACTTCAGAGATGTTTAGGGATATATTGTTTGTAAATATTATGATGAATAACTTTAGATCGTACATGAGAAAAATATTCTCTAAGTTTTTGTAAAGTTTCCTAGACTGGAGTAAAATTATCATTTCTATAATTAATTCTCCAGGAAGACGAAATGTTTGTCCATAAACAAGTTCCGCTGGTGAACATTTCAAATGTAATTTTACTGAAGTTCACCGAATTTCTAGATGTTATTAGCGCAGTTTTAAGTTGGCTATGATATCTTTCTAAAATTCCATTCGCTTGTGGATGATACTGTGGTTTATGAATTTTATGTGATCCAAGTAAAAAAGTTAAAAAAAATTGTAGTAATATTTATAGGAATACCAAATCGAGACACATAATTTTCAACAAAAGTTTTGGCAATAGTACAAGCTCTGATATCACCAACGGGGTAAGCTTCTAGCCATCGTGAATATCTATCAATAATAGTTAAAATGTACTTATATCCATTTGATACAGGAAATCAAATTCCAAAATTCTTTGGAATGTGGATATTTTTGACTGGAGATTTAGTGTGTTTATTAATCTTACTACTTTGACAAGCATGACATCTAGAAACCCATTCATTAATGTCTTTTCTCATTTTTGGCCAGAAATATTTTGATTGAATTAATTTTCTAGTAGATTTGGAGCCACGATGAGATAATAAATGTATTTTTACAAAAATAATTTTTTGTAAAGTTACTGGAACATAGTGTTTGGGATTTATTTCGGCAACGTCACACCAGATTTTAATATTATATTAAAACTTATATTAAAATTTTTTTCAAATTAAATTTTGAGTCTCGAGATCTTAAAATTTCTTTTAACTTTTCATCATTTTGTTGTTCTTTAAAAAGTGTTTGAATGTTGATATTGCGTCAACTTCACGAAAACTCGGCA
Organism: Tachina fera; assembly: GCA_905220375.1. Lineage (NCBI taxonomy): Eukaryota > Metazoa > Arthropoda > Insecta > Diptera > Tachinidae > Tachina > Tachina fera. Next base: position 79,747,982 of record LR999965.1, on the reverse strand, counting down.
ACAATATTCTCATTTCCGGTAATGTATTGAATATTGTTTGTAAATTGTGCAATATAATCTAGTTGTCTAGTTTGTCTGGGAGAAACTTCTGTTTTTGAATTTAAAACAAAAGTTAGTGGCTTATGGTCTGTATAAACAATGAAATCATGTCCTTCAAGAAAATATCTAAAATGTATATAGCTAAAAGTTCTTTATCGAATGTGGAATATTTTTGCTGAGATAGGCTAAGTTTCTTAGAAAAATAAGCTAATGGTTCGATAATATTATGATTATTAATTTGTTGTAAAACTCCACCAATTACTACATTAGATGCATCTACTGCTACACATAATTTACTATTTTCATCAAAATGTGTTAATAATGTTTTTCTTGTAAACAATTCTTTGACATTATCGAAAGCTCTAATCGATTTAGTATTCCAAATTAATTTCTTACTTCCGTTTTTATTAGCTATAGTTAGTATATCGTAAAATTTCCTAAGTTCTTTAGCTAACATAGGTACGTAACGGTTATAATAGTTGACGATGCCTAAAAACTTTTGTAATTTTGAAATTGATAAAGGTCTTTCAAAGTCTAATATTGTTTGTACACTATCTTTACTACCAATAAATTTGGTAAATTTATTAGAAAGTTACATTACTACCCGGAAGTTCACGGTTGTGGAAGGAGAATTCATGAGTGTGACCGAATCTATATCATCCGGTGTGCCGCAGGGGAGCATACTGGGGCCATTTTTTTTTATTTATACTTGTGATATGCCTTTGAGCAGTAATATCAATACATTTACGTTTGCCGATGATACAGCCTGCCTAAGTATGCACGAAAATCCTCATGAGGCTTCCCGATATCTACAAGAACATATTACACAACTGGAACTATGGTTAAAATTATGGAGAATTAAGGTAAACGAGCAAAAGTGTGTTCAGGTAACATTTACCCTGCGAAGAGATACTTGTTCCCCAATTCGAATCAACAATCAAGTTGTTCCTCAGCATTCACATGTAAAATACCGTGGTATATACCTTGATCGACGACTTACATGGAAACACCATATTGACTCAAAGCTAATACAAATGAAACTTAAAGGAACTCAGATATATTGGCTGATTGGTAGAAATTCAACACTCAGCCTAGACTGCAAACTTTTATTATACAAGTCGCTTTTGAAGCCAATATGGTGCTACGGAATTCAGTTATGGGGCACTGCTTCAGCTTCTAAAGTCGAGAGAATCCAAAGAAGGCAAATCAAAATTTTAAGTTTGATAACATCGGCTCCATGGTACATTAAAAACTCAAATATACATCGTGATTTGAATATGCCACTAGTGATTGAATAAATAGCAAAATACGCAGGCAAATATTTAACAAAACTCGAGTCACATCCTAATCCGCTTGCTCGTAACATCTTGAATTTTACTGGCCACATCCGCTTGAAAAAGAAGGACACAAGGGCTCTTATACTCAACACTCCAGATGGGATTGCTTGAAAATAGTTTTTTTCTCTTTTTTTTTTGATTATCACTACTTATGTGTTATTTATAACTATCACTAAGTTTATGTCCGACAGTGGTCGGGCCTAATACTTATATTTTAGATTTAAGATTTGAATACTTATTGTTGGTTCATAATTGAAGATACAATAAATAAATAAATGTATTTAAAAAAAATCTTTACTTGGTCGAATACTTTTAGCTGATATATGATAACATTTCGAAGTTTTATTATTCAATGCATATTTTTCTAATCTAGAAAAAACAATTTTTAAATGATCCATATGAGTAGTTTCATTTTCGGTTGCTATCAAAATGTCATCTATATAAGTAAAAACAAAGTCTAAACCAAAAAATACTTCGTTGATGAAACGTTGAAAAGTTTGAGCACTATTTCTCAAACCAAATGGCATTCTTAAGAACTCAAACAACTCAAACGGAGTAGTAATGGCAGTCCTGAAAATGTCTTCTTTGGCTATTGGAATTTGGTGATAAGCTCGGATCAAATCTAATTTTGAAAATATTTTGTTTTTAAGATTAACGTTCAGATCATGTATATGGGGTAACGGATAACGATCAGGTATGGTGATACATACGTCTCGATTATGGATGGCAACCGAACTTGAGCTGCCACGTTAACTAGCAACGCAACTGAAACTAAAATTGGTATTATGCATGGCAAATTCCTCCAGTTGCCAAAAAGTTAAGTTGGAAAATGAAAATAATGTGAAAAAATGCAAAATATAAGAAATGCAAGTGCTTAAAACAAAATCATTGAGCAAAAGTGTTAAAGTGTTTAAAAAAAATTGATTTGTATCAATTCTCAGATTTTTTTTGAAATTTTTTTCTCTCTTTTTTCAGCATAACTTGAAGGGACTCCATTACCTGTACATGAAAATCGCCGATACTCATGTATTTTTATTTTTTCTCCCCTTTCCGAAAAAGTATATTTGGTTCATAGGACAGAATGTGTGTAACGCGGTGTAATAGACCAAGTCTGGCTATGGTAGTACCAATGACGGAAATACTGCACGTCGATTTTTCTCAGATAGTGATGTAGCCGCCGAAATAACTGGTTTAAATAAAGAAATTATTGAGAATTTTGGTATTTTACTAAGTAGGGTTTGCACAGCGATTATAATCGCAATCGTAATCGCAATTAATCGCACTTTTTAATCGTAATCGTAATCGCACCCATTAATCGCTCGATTACGATTACAAATTTGTCCCTTTTTTAAGCAAAGAATTTATGCCAAATTTGCATACAGTTCAAATTGAACTTATAAACGGCCCTCCAACATTAGTGGGGGTCGGTCATACATTTTGACTCTAAATGTGTCAAAGTGAGATTTTTAAAAATTTTACCCTTCAAGAAAATTTTAACCTTCGGATCAAAAGTCGGGACATCAAAATACATTTTAGAGGTATAGTTCCTTAGGCAAAGTTTCTTATTTTGATCCCTCGAATACGATTTTCCTTGTAATTTGAGCGATTTTGTTGCCTCCATACAAATCAACCCGCCCTAATGTATACTTATATGTTTGTATTTCATTGTCGCTTTAGCAAATCATCACTAGACTTGAACCATACTTTTGAAAAGTTTCAAACCTCTTCTCTTATGCACATACTTTCAAAAATCATTTGAGAATTTACACAAGCTTTTTGGAAAATCTAATAGAATAAGCGACTAGACTCAGAAACTTATACAAAAAAAACACAAGAAACGATTTATATTCGATATGCATACGGTAACCATTCGTTCTGTATTATACAGAGCAGTACTGTATTTGAGAGTCCTGTTCCTGTACCTAGGAGTATAATTTATAATTTATACTAGGAAAAAACATTGAAATGTTCTGTATCTTATTTACTGTTCAGTATTTGTTCTGTATTTTCATAACTCAAAATGGATTTAAAAAAAATCAAGTTTCTGCAACAATTGATTTTACATACAGTGACCTCGCAAAAACGTGAATACATGAAGGACTCGAAAGCGTAAACATTTTAATTTTTACATTGACTGCTCTAAAACGTAAACAGATTCTGTCAGCTCTAAATCGAACCTTAACATGGTTTTCTCGTTTTATTTTTTGAATCTACCTATACTTTTAGTTTTGGGAATCCCAGTACACATTTTAATGGTTACGATGATTTTTTGCAACAAGTATATGCAAGTGGTATATGGAAAGATATCGGTGCACTAAAAATGGTTAATAAAACAGATACCAAAAGAATATTAGCGATTTCCTTGTGTAAAACTAAAATAAGTCCCAAATGATGTAACTCCCAAGAAAAAAATTAAATGCATTTCAATGATTTTCAATACAAAATTCATATGAAATAAGTTCCAATGCATTGAAAAATATTTAATTTATTTTGTTATGAGTTATTTTGTATGAAAAATATGTTGGGACATTTCATTTTCTCCTGTCATTGGGAATTATTAATTTCTCTATTGGGAGTTATTTAATTTTTTGGGTGTTATTTCATTTATGTACTTTATTATTTCTTTCTTCAATATTATTGTCATTTTATAACAGTTCTTTAAACTGCAATAAAAGTTGTAACATAACGGAGCTGCCTACTTAATATTTCTTTCAGCCTACGCGAAGGGAGCAGCGCCGTGTCGGGAAATATCATTATGGAGAAAATCCCTAAGTCCAGCCGAAGGGCTGCTAAGCAAGAAACCTCTAGTTGGAGGCACCGAGTCGGGAAGTACCAAAGTGTAGAAAATCCTTTACCCCGGCCAGTGGAAATCTACGCAGAAAATCATCTGTTGTCAACGCCATTATGCGTAATACCATGAAATGAAAAAGGCCGCTGATGCAAAAAAAAGCTTAGATCGAGATGCAGGTTGTTGAAAAAATTCAAAAACAATGGCTAGTTATCCTACTAATAATGTGTTGTTTTATTTTTTGTATTTATTTGCCTTGGGAGTTATTTATTTATTTTATTATTATTATTATTATTCTGGGATTTATTTTATTAAAGTCGATTTAATTTTTGTTGCGACTCATTTTATTGAGCCTTATATAACCATTTGGGATATATTTAATTTTTGATACTTTCTCCATTTTTTTGTTTTCGTTTGGAGTTATTTCATTTGGAACTTATTTCGTGGTACCCAAAATGCGTACTCTAAAGGGATATAATTTTTTTTTTATTTATTTTATCAGTTCTCGTTGTACATTCATAGTGAACAGTCGATTTAGCTGAGTTTTTATTTCATACTAAACAAAAAAAATTAAACGAAAAAATATTCGGAATACATATTGTTATTGATCAATAAGCTTTATTTGCGTTGCTAATATTTTTTTACATAGTCATAAATAACAAAAACAAAAAAAATCGCAAACAAAAAAACAAACAACGTGCCATTGAGGAATACTCTATATGAGTACCTCAAAAACAAATAACTGTGAACTGTGTGGCAGAAATGCCTATTTTACTGTGAGTTCTGAAGCTCTTAATGAAGAACATAAAAAGAAAAAATCTGATGATAGTACTTCTACATTTAACTCAGCGATATCATCCGCTTCGGGCTCATGGTCATCACTTAACCAAGTTTTCCCTGAAGTTAAGAGCAGCCCAAAACCCAAGGTCCCAACCGGAATGGACAGATATATAACTGTGGTAAGGCGCGGGCGAAGCCCAAAGTCTTCGAAAATTGCATCTGCTCCAAAAATATCAAGGGATAACAGCGCATCCTCTACTAACCGTCAAAACCGTTTTCAAATATTGCAAGATGACAACAACGAATCAAATGTATCCACGAACAAAACATCCAAGCCGCCACCAATCTAATTGAGAGAAAAAACTTCAAACACTCTTATTAAAAAATTAATTTCGGTGATTGGTGAAAAAAAATTTCACATCATTCCAATAAAACGTGGTAACATTGATGAAACTAAAATTAAAATTTATGAAAAAAAATTTTCGCAAAATGATTAATTAATTTGAAAAGAGAAAATAAAGTTTCTACTCATATCAGCTTAAAAGTGCTAAAGCGCTGCAAATCGTATTGAGGGCATAGATTCCTATGTTGATCCCGAAGAAATTAAAGGTGCACTCGTCCTCCACGGATTTTAGGTAAAAAATGTATCTAACATAATAAATAGGGAGAAGATTCCTCAACCTCTATTTCGCGTTGAACTTGAGCCAAACGATATAAAATAAAAAAAAACAAGACTCATCCAATTTATAATTTAAAATATCTCGTATACCGAAAAATAACAGTTAAAGAACCACACAAGCATTCTGGAACCGTACAGTCGTATTGTCAAGAATATGGTCACACAAAAACTTACTGCAAGTTACCTTCAGTTTGTGTTATCTGCGGTGAATTGCTCGGTACTGCTGGTTGTACTAAGCCTAAAGATCTAACAGAAAAAAATGTAGTAATTGTGGAGGTAATCACACCGCTAACTACAGAGGATGTCCTGTCTATTCTTTCGTTAAACAGACTATGGGGCAAAAATCTAAATTAGCTCCAGCACAAACAGCAAACGCTTACTCCGCCACTTTTGCTCAAATGAGCCAACCTGTCACTTCACGTGTATCGTATGCCGATGCAGCTAATACTAGTTATATTCGCACACAAAATATTCCGCCTCAAAATAATTCAACGAATGCAAACTCAAGCTTTGGCTTTAGTTACCTTGAAGCTATTATAGAGAATCTGGTGCTGACTATAAATAATTTTACAACAAATATGATTAGCATAATGCTTCAAGCATTATTTAACAAGCCATGAACACGTTAAATGCTAAAATGGCTGGAACGCAAACGGCATTCGCCAACATAAAAATGAACTTAAGCGCTTCCTTACGGAAAAAAATATTGATATAATGTTGGTTTCTGAGATTCATTTGACTTCAAGGAGCTTATTTAAAATAAATGGTTACACTCTATATGATTTAAAGGACCGGAGGGGGAGAGCTTGCGAGGGATCAGCAATTTTAATAAAGTCAAGACTCAAGCATTATGTTCTTGACAACATTTGTGAAGAACAAGCAACGAATATTTGTGTCGAAAAATTTTGCACAAATTTTGTCATATCATCAATTTACTCCCTTCCTAATAATTTCGGGATTAGCGTCTTATCACATCTAGAGGACGAGCGTTCAACAAAATTTCAAAAATGGGGTTGGATGTCCTTGGGATCCCACTTACTGGCCTACTGACATACAAAAAATTCCGGATGTTATAGATTTTGGCGTCATGAAAAATATTTCTAGGGAATTAATATACTTTGTAGCTTCCCTAGATCTATCGTCCTATCACTCTCCCACGATCGTTACAATATGTAGCCCACTGAGAAATGCTCTACCTCACTCATATGTAAAAATTATCAGTCGTGTTAATTGGCTGCGATTCAAAAAATATCTTAGTAGTCATTGCACTTAAAACATTAATCTAAGAACTCATAATGATGTTGCATCTAAGATTGCCAATCTTAACGAAAATATTAAGCAGGCTGCTGGACATGCCACTTCCTCCCATCCGCAGACAGGGTTTAATAGAATATATTCTTCAGATATTAAACATCTCGTATGTAAAAAAAGAAGAGCTAGAAGAGAAGGGCGACATCTGGTAACATTGGTAATATATAAAAAGAACGACTTTAATATATGGACATATTTATGTATGCAATTACAATTGATGATAATAGAGTATAAACATTGACTTACATACTTTATCTTTTATTCCAATTTACTTTTAAGTTTTTAGGATGAATTTTAAACAGACATAACATGTACAACATAAAGCACATAACGTAAAAAATAATTGGAAATATAAATAAAATAAAAATAAAATATCACAGCATTTTCTTAACTTCTAATATCACAGTTGAAATTACACTAAAGTCTAAACTAATACAATGCTATAGCTGGCACCAATGCCATCTGTTTTACTATTCATTGCTGTCAATTTTTTGTTGTATACTTAAGCTTTTCAAAGTATAACGTTTGTTGTGCCTTCTTTCTTTGTGAAGTATTTTGAAGTTTTCTAGGTCAGGTGTATGTAAATATTTTTTTATACATGTATTTATTTATTGTATCTCCAAATATGAACTAAAAATGAGTAATCAATCGGACATTAACTTAGTGATAGTTATAAATAATATATGAGTAGTGATAATCAAAAAGGAAACATAAATGTATTTTCAAGCAGTCCCATCTGGAGTGTTGAGTAAAAGAGTCCTTGTGTCCCTCTTTTTTAGGCGAATGTGTCCAGTAAAATTCAAGATATTACGAGCAAGGGGATTAGGATGTGACTCGAGTTTAGTGAAGTATTTGCCGGCGTATCTTGCAATTTCTTCAGTCACTTGTGGCATATTAAAATCACGATGTAAATTTAAATTTCTGATGTACCATGGAGCAGATGTTATTAATCTTAAAAATTTGTTTTGTGTTCTTTGAATTCTCTCTACATTGGAAGCTGAAGCAGTGCCCCATAATCAGATACCGTAACACCATATTGGCTTCATAGCTTAAGCTGCGTTATATGTTCCTGAAGATATCTTGATGCCTCATGAAGGTTTTCGTGCTTACTAAGGCAGGCTGTATCATCTGCAAATGTAGAAGTGTGTATATTACTGCTCACAGACATATCACAAGTATAAATCAAATATAAAATTGGCCCCAGTATACTCCCTTCTGGTACACCGGATTAAATATTTTCGGGCGTACTGATAAATTCTCCTTCCATAACAGAGAACTTCCGACCCAAAATATAACTTTCTAAAAGTTTTAGAATGTTATTTGGTAGATATGTCTTTAATTTTAAAATTAGGCCATCATGCCAAACTTTATCAAATGTCTGAACAATACTTCTTTTCTTCAAATGTTTTTCTTATAAATTGAACCAATCTATGCGTTTGTCCAATGGTGCTATGCTGACTTTTAAAACCAAATTGGTGGTACGGTATGCACATATTATCTGTTAGAATAGGGGAAAAAATTTTCATGAGAACCTTTTCGAAAAGTTTTGACAAAGTTGACAGCAAACTTATTGGCCTATATGACTCAGCTTTGGTAAGATATTTTCCCGGCTTTGGAATTATTTTGACCTTGGCAAGCTTCCAGTGTTGTGGATAATACTCCAGTCGTAATACTTTTTTTTTAATACATTTATTTATTTATTGTATCTTCAATTATGAACTAACAATAAGTATTCAAATCTTAAATCTAAAATATAAGTATTAGGCCCGACCACTGTCGGACATAAACTTAGTGATAGTTATAAATAATACATAAGTAGTGATAATCAAAAAAAAAGAGAAAAAAATATTTACAAGCAATCCCATCTGGAGTGTTGAGTAAAAGAGCCCTTGTGTCCTTCTTTTTCAAGCGAATGTGGCCAGTAAAATTCAAGATGTTACGAGCAAGCAGATTAGGATGTGACTCAAGTTTTGTTAAATATTTGCCAGCGTATTTTGCTTTTGTATTTTTCACTGATGGTCTGGGATGCACCCACTACCAATTAGAATTGGGGACAATTTTGACATGAGCAGTATTTCGAAAAGTTTTGACATTGTTGATAGCAGACTTATTGGGCTGTATGATTCTGCCTTCGTAAGATCTTTGCCCGGCTTTGGAATAATTTTGATTTTTGCAAGCTTCCAGAGTTGTGGATAATACTCCAGTCGTAATATGGCATTAGAAATAAACAGCAGGATTCTAATTGCAATATGCGGCAAGTTCATCAGCATATTGTTACTAATTCCATCGATACCTGGAGCTTTCTTTGGCTTGAGTTCAGCAATTACTTTCTGTACATAACGCGTCTTAAACTTTTAGGGTCGAGGTGGTAGAGCAACTACATTCGGCAAATCAGCAACACCAGTACATGTGTTTGGCGTAAATACGGATTTTAAATGCTCAGCAAATATTTTACATTTTTCCTTATCGCTTCTTGCCCAACATCTGGTATATATGCGCAGAAGTGATTTATACTCAACGGGGGTTTTAAGCTTTCTATCAGCACGCCAAAAAGAGTAATTAGATGCTGGTGTGACATCGAGATTTTCCAGATAATGTTTAAGAGATGCAGTTTTTTCATATGCAAGCAGCTCTTGGAGTCGTTTAGTGCACTCTATAAATTAAATTTTATCTTGGGGTGATCTGTGCTGTTGCCATTCTCTTCTAGCTTTTCTTTTTTTACCTACGAGACGTTCAATATCTGTAGAATAAATTCTGTTAAACCCAGTTTGCGGATGGGGCGTAGTGGCATGTTCAGCAGCCTGTTTAATATTTTCGTTAAGATTGGCTATGTCAGATTCAATATCATCTGGTGTTCTTAGCGTAATATTTTCCGTATCATGACTACTGAGGTATTTTTTGAACCCCAGCCAATTAACACGATGGATTATCTTCACATATGGGTCAGGTAAGTCACTTCTTAATGGGCTACAAATTGTAACGATCGTGGGAGAGTGATCGGACGAGAGATCTAGAGAAGCTCCAACTTGAATTAAATCCCTAGAGATATTATTTGTGACGCCAAAATCTATAACATCCGGAATTTTTCGTACGTCAGTAGGCCAATAAGTGGGCTTCCCACTCGAAATGACGTCAAGCCCATTTTTGAAATTATGTTGAATAATGCTCGACCTCTAGGTGTAATAAGACGCGAACCCCAGAACGTATGTTTTGCATTATAGTCGCCAGATGATATCACGAAATTTATACAAAAATGTTCTACAAACATATTCGTAGCTTGCATATATTCTTCACAAACGTTGTCAAGGTTATAGTGCTTGAGTCTTGACTTAATTAGAATTACAGATCAACCGCATGCTCTTCCTCTCGGGTCCTTCGTATCATATAAGGTGTAGCCACAAATTTTTAAAAGGCTTCTCGAAGTCAAATGAGTCTCAGAGACCAACATTATATCAATATTTTTTTCCGTAATGAAGTGCTCAAGTTCATTTTTATGTTGGCGAATGCCGTTTGCGTTCCAGAAACATATTTTTAAAGTGTTCATGGTTTGTTAATTAATGCTTGAAGCAGTGTATTCTGCATTCGCAACATTTCTTGCGTCATGCTAGTCATATTTGCTGTAAAATTATTTATAGTCAGCACCAGATTCTCAATAGTATCTTCAAGGCGACTAAAGTTAAAGCTTAAGTTTGCATTCGGTGAATTATTTGGCGGTGAAACATTTTGTGTGGGAATAGAACTAGCCTTAGCAGCATCGGCACGATACACGTGAAGTAACTGGTTGGATCACTTGAGCAAAAGGGGCAGAGTACGTGTTTAATGGCTGAACCAGGCCTAATTTAGGTTTTCGACCCATAGCCTGTTTAACGAAAGAATATAAAGGACAACCTCTGTAGTTAGCGGTGTGATTACCTCCACAATTACTGCATTTTTTATCACTTTGATCTTTGGGCTTATTGCAACTAGCAATGCCGTGTAATTCGCCGCACACAACGTAAACAGAGGGTAAATTGCAGTATGTTTTTGTATGGCCATATTCTTGGCAATTATGGCACTGTACAGGACCTGCACGCTTATGTGGCTCTTCAACTGTGAGTTTTCGGTATAAGAGGTATTTTAAATTATAAATTGGGTGTCTCATTTTTTTCAATTTTATATCATTCGGCTCAAGTTCACCGCGAAATAGAGGTAGGGGGACTTTCTCCTTATTAATTATATTGGATACATTTTTTACCTTAAATCCCTGTAGGACGAGTGCATCTTTTATTTCCTCGGGAACAATATAAGAATCTATCCCTTTCAATTCAATTCTCAAATATATTGGTGGCGGCTTGGACAGTTTTGTTCGCGGGTACATTGAGTTTGTCGTTGTCATAGTGCAATATTTGAAAACGGTTTTGACGATTTGTAGAAGATGCGCTGTTGTCCCTAGATATCTTTGGGGCAGATGAAATTTTAGAGGAATTTGGGCTTCGCCCAAATTCCACACAACGTCCAAGTCATCCATTCCGACTTGGACGTTGAGTTTTGGGATACTGTTGAAAGCTTGGTTAAGTGATAACCACGAGCCCGAAGCGGATCATATCGCTGAGTTAAACTAGAACGAATTACTAGTTGTCATTGGACAAAGCGAGGTTGATCGCTGACGAAGTAGTGGCTTTGCCGTTAGAAAAAGTCTGTCATCAGATTTTTTATTTTTATTGTCTTCATTAAGAGCATCATAACTCATAGTAGGCCTCAAATCAGCTTCAGAACTCACAGTAGGCCTCAAATCAGACTTTTTGTTTTTATTGTTTTCATCAAGAGCTTCAGAACTCACACTAAAATACGCATTTCTGCAGTTAGAGCTCACTTCATAATTTTTTGTTTTTGAGGTACTCATATAGAGTATTCCTCAAGGGCACTTTATTTGTTTGTGTTTTTTTTTGTTTATGTTTATGTATGTACCTATTACGAATAATATGTACTACGAATATTTTTTTGTATAATTTTTTGTTTGTATTTTAAGTATGTAAAATTACGCTAATCGACCGTTCACTATGAAGGTACAACGCGAGTTCTCGTTGTAAAAATATAAAGGGTTTTCATGAGAATGTTCAAAAGTCTCGCAAACTGTGCAATTGTGCATTTTTACACAAAATTATATAGAAAATGATTTACACAAACATATAATGTTTGCCCAATTATTTTGAGTAGTAAACTTAAGATGTGCAATTGTGCACTTTCTAAACAACAACTTTTTGCTTTTTTTGGCTTTCTTTAGGCATTTCTAGACACACACATACTTTTTTATTTTTATAGAAATATACACATAAGTATGTTTATAAATTAAAAATTGCTTAAAATTTCCTAATTTTATTTTTATTAAATGAAAATTTTGACGTTTGTTTCAAATTTACATAAACTGTTTGCCCAAAAATTCAGAAGCGTCTTCGTAAAACAAGTCTCGCAAGTTTGCCCATTTGCACAAATTATTATTTTATTATTATTTATTATTTTATTTTACTATATTCTCCCAATTTTATTTCAAAAACGTCATAATATCTCAAAAATTTCATTACGATTGATACAAATATTTTTCAATCGGTTGACAGATAGGTGCAGTTTGCTTTATCTTGAGATATCGCATTATTACAAAAAACATAGAAATACTAAAAAATTTTATAATTATAATTGAGTGTCCACAAGTGATGAATTTATATCATGATGAATGAACAACTTCGTATAAAAAAATGGTATAAATAATACTGTTTCTATATGAACTTGTTCAATCATTATTATATAAATTCATAAGATGTGGATACAAAAATAAATAAAAACTACCCAACAAAAAAGTACTCATTACTTACTTTTCTAATTACCAAATTTTATTACTGGCTTACAAATCACATTATCTTAAATTTAAAAAAAATTATGTACAAGTTGCTAACTGAGCAGAATGATTTTTTAAATTAAATAGATTACGTGAACAATTTGCCAAATAAAGAAAAATAAGTACTTCTCAAGAATCGATTATTTTAGTCTCACGGCTTGTTAAAATCAAGTTGGTAATCCAGTAGGGAAGAGCTTCCATCAAAAATGCTTAATTCCAAACTCGATTAGCTTTTTTGAAATTTTTTGGTGGGTAAATTAAGAAAATAGAAATATATATGTACGTATACTTCGTCCTAGAAAAAATTTCCTATCAAAAGATTGATTTAGCACAATTCGTACACTAATAGAAAACTAACGATTTTATTTTAAGAAAAAAAATCTTGAATTTATATTGCAGAAATTTTCACATTTCAATTTTGAAATTTGTTCGGTGATATTGACGTTCTCAAATTTAAGCATTAACTCCTAATTTATAGAATGAGTTTTAAAAATTAAGATCATGATCTTAATTTTAGGATTATATTCTTAAATTTTTAAGAACACGATCTTAATTTAAGATTTGTATTAAGAACAAAATCTTGAATTCGATCTTAAAATGAGATTTTGTTCAAGATTAAAATCTTAAAAGCGATTTTATAAAGAATTTAGGTTTTATTCTTGAATCAAGAATTTTTGCGCTTACCAGACTATTAAGATTGAAATGATTTGATTTCAAACACAAAATTTTAATTCATTCATTCATTTTAATTCATGGAAGTGATGTTATAAAATTTTTTAATTTGCCTATAGGTAATATGATTTAAGAAACCTTTCTGTAATTCAAATAAAAATTAAATAATGAAACATTCTATTCTAGGCTGGTTGTCGGAAGAAGCGTTAAAAGCAAATCACAAAAGTTTGATAAAGGTGCGGTTGTCGCATACTAGAAAAACCTCTCGGATAGACACTCATAAGGATTTAATGTTTCATTTGTTGCTAAGCTCAGATCCTTTTTTATCTTCAAGGAGAGATTAAAAAAATATTGAGTTTGGGGACATATCCAAGTATATACAAATAGAAAAAGTCGTGAATAATATTTATAGCATTTCAAGTAGTAATGATGATGATATTTAATAACAAAAACTTAAATTGTTTCATGAACATATGTTATTTTAAAAATTCTTTATGAAATATAAAACAGAATACTTATATTTTGACGTGAGAGTGAGTGACAACTCAAATAAATGTTTGTCATGCGTAAGAGTGTGTGAAACTGAAACATATTTAACTTAGTTCTGCGTGATCATTCAAGAATAAATATGTTTTCAAAAAAAATTTGGGTGACAGTCACGCTCACTTGATTCACTAATATATTCTCACTGTGAGCGTGAGAGACAGTAAGTCAAAAACAGATCCGCGCGCTTCCGTGCTATTATATTTGTACAAATATTTCAACTTTGATGAAATTCTGTTAATTTTTGTTATTTTTCAGAATAACGGTAAAAACTAGCCCACGAGTTGCGATTAATATAGTTACAAAAGATATAAGTTTTTAGTTTTATTTAGAAAAATATAGCAAATTCAAAAATTTTTACTTAGACCATTGGCGTAAGGCGTGTCCTTGGTACGATTTTTTTTCAAAACTTGAATTTTTCTTAACTAAGGTGAATGTAAATAATGTATCAAATTTGAGCAGCCTATGTCAACTCCTTCTATTTTCTCCAACCGTTATATGGGAACAAAGCACTGTGCGGCGTAGCATAATAACGATTTTATGCCTTGCAAAGTTTTCCTTGCCTAATAACGTGTTCCTGCACTGCAGGTCTTCGGCCGGGCTTAAAGATTTTCGCCACCATGGCGTTTCCTTAAACGTCAGCGCTTTCTAAAGATTCTCTGCACAAGTCTTAAGCTGTGTTCACATTATATGTATTTGCCTTATGGAATGTCACTTTTTTTACACATGATATTTTCTCGGTATGTCAAAATCTGCATTTTACATACGGTTTATAATTTTTGTGTTCACACGTTGGTATGTTATGTACATTTGACATCACCTATAAAGGTAAGCAAATGCTTACTTTTGGTAATACTTTTTAAATTTTTTCTTTAATTTTTAGTTATTAATCTATTACATTTTACTTTAATTTATTTTACAATTTTACTTAATTTTTAACGCTACAAGCACTTGCTTTATTTAAAACCAGCTGATGTGAGATGCTTTGTCACTTGAAAGTAGAACACGATCTAAATCAAAATTGTCGCTTGTACTGCACACAGAGAAATAGCACATGCTATTGTTGAAAGGTGTTCAGACTATATGTACAAATTTACCATATGAAAAAGTGACATTCCAGACGACAAATACATATAATGTGAACACAGCTTTAATTAATTTAAATATTGACGCGTCACATTGAGAAATGCAGAGATATCACAATCTTCTTCTGGTCGAGTGACAAATAAGGGTCGGGGCCAATTTTTCTAATTAATTCTTATTTTTTGTTTTTTAAATTTCCTATCAAACAAGCTGTTTTAAATTCGTTTAAAGTTTTTTGCTGTTTCCTATGGAAGGTTAAAAGAACCATAACTCGGAAAATATGCGCCGCCGCCAACTTTTTTATTTAATATTTATTTCTTATTTTTCAATTTTCTATCACATGGATAACTTTTTATTTTGTTGGGAGCTGCAATATGCAACACAGAAAGACAATGTGGTAAGACACCATCTTTGGAACTCTCCTCTAAGTTTAACAACAAAACGATAGCAAATGTATAAGTTCTCTCTCACTTGAGTTATTTGTGACGAATTGTTTTAAGTCCCAAATGAATGAAAAAATTAATCCTAAAAATTTCAAAACATTCCCCAGTGGTCTACAGAATAAACCCACTGGCTTTAAAATGTTAAGAATAATCGATTTCCGACAAGCAGGAATAAGTTATTAATTTTTACTTTGTATCGGGAAAGAGAATAGAAAAAACCAGAGGAAAAATCACAAGAAATATGTTTGCTAAGACAAATAAATCTGTCTTTAGTTTTGAATCAGTAGATCATATCAGGAGTAATAGGTGAACAGTTTTTTTTAACGTGATATATTTTTTGTGTGAAAAAAAAAACGAAATTCTATGAACGTACGATACTTATATATACATTAAGCTTCTTCTTTAGTATTTCAAATACAATTAAATATATCTAGTTAGAATCAAAATAAAATTAATCGAAATTCAACACATCTTTATCTATTTCAAAAAAATTGGATTAAATTTAAAATCATGCAAGTTATTGCGCAGTTCGAATCGAAAGAAGAATTTTGATGTGAAATCTATAGCTATCAGTCTGAATATATTATTTGCCTTTGTGTCTTAATATATTGCATTAACTTGTGTGTTCTGAAAAGGAAAAGTTTTATCTTAAACACTATTAAAAATTTAATGTATGTCAAATTGATTTTGAAAGTGTCTTGCACATCCATCAACTAGAAAAACAAATGTACATACACCAACTACAGAATTTTAGATTTTAACAAACAATTACAAAAAACTAAAGCCATTCAATGAAAGTGTGCTCCTTTGAAGAGGTATAACAATATTAATAATATTGATAAGAATGTGACGGTAATAAAAGCTTTTGATAATATCTTATTCGAGTATTTAAATATTAAAAATTAAAAACTCACCTCATCCACACCAATTTTTCGACAGGCTTCTAAAAAATTATCCACATTACGACGACAACGAGCCATAGTAAGTTTTGACTGCAAGTAAAATCAATATTAAAACAAATTTATCTAAAATGTATGTATTGGAAGCTCACTACTCCTGGAGATGGTACATGAATACTAGCCACTGATCGTGGTCTTACATAATTTGCTAAATGACATAATATAACACCATCGGTTAAAGCGGAAGCAATGTCATTGGGTAATGTCATTTTCAAACGACTTTCAATAATCTAATTTAAAAGAAAATATCTATATTATTTTAAGAATATTAAGTAGTTAATAAAATGTGTCGTACACTGCGCAATTTTGTCATTAATTCGATCTCCTCTCTTTGACGATCAAACTCCCGTCGCATCGTAAAACTAAGCTTATCTGGAGCTATGTCATGATTCCAAGTAACATTTCTAAAATGGAACATATAAAAATCAAATAAATACAATCATATATGTGCGTATTTTTTTTAGTCCAGATAGTTTTGATTAGCAGAAATAAAACACTCTCCGATATTTTTTTTCTAATTAGGACCACACAATTTCATTAATGTACTGGAAACTTTTAAAAATTATTTTAAAATATTTTTTTATTACATGGGTAATCGATTTGGCAATAAAAGTATGTAATTGAATGAAATTTGTTATCCTAATAAATATTGTTATTGAATTTTTTTTATTAAAATACGAGCAGAATATTTGTAAAACTTAAAAACTAATTTAATATTAAACAAATTAAAATAGGATCGCCCGGTGGTTTATATTAGACCACTTGACACGTAGGGTATGTCTTTATTTGTTATAAACATGTTTGAACATAACAAAAGCATAATAGGAATTTGGTTTTTTCAAGTAAATTTAAATCGCTACCATTGCACTATAGGTCAAATTACCACTTTTTCTGTGCGAAAGTAAAACCACTTACCAAATCATGGTATTCAAACCAAACTCTGAAAAAAAAATTTAAAATTTAATTTAACCCATTATCTACCAAAAATTTACCCTTTACTAACAACAATAAATAAATGCATTAATAAATTTTAATTTTAACAAAATATTAGCTAATTGTTTAATATAGTTCATTTGATTAATTTAAATTAATAAAATCAGCTTCATTTTCATTAATTTCATCAACATTTCAGTTGTTTTCATACAAACGTTACCTACTAAAATGAGGCGTTACTCACAAAACGCAAAAAATCGCACTTTGAAATAAATTGCAAATTTTTCATTAATTAATTTGTACTTTAAATTTTAAAGGGGTCAAATGGGGTCAAAACTTTTGAGGGCCTACATAAAGCCAGCCCTTATGATAAATTATACCGTTTAAGCTATAGCTCATTATAATGAGTTATTTTAAAGTATAGCGATATAAATATAAAGCAGTTTTCATGAAAAACAGCTATGCTTACTTGTCGCTTTATTCTCCATTTCACAGCAATGAGTTAGTACCAACACATTTCAAGAAAATCGCTCTTAAAGTTGACCGATTTCTATTGAAATTACAAGCTTATTTTCCCAAAAACTTAAATCTGTTTAGTTTAATGCAGAATTATGCAACTGTGCTTTATATTTTCTGAAATTTAAAATAACGTTTGTTTATTTTAAAGTGTTGACAATAGAAAACAACGACAAAAAAAGTAAATGTTCACTTTTGTTTTTATTACTTTTGCACAGAAAAACCTAATGTGCATTGTAGAATTATACCAGGGGGCTAATTCCCCCACTCGTTATCGAAATTGCATTCGAATATAAATTTGTTTCGATAGCAAGAAATTTTCTGATGATGTCTCTCGATAACAAACGAATCGAGTTTTTGTTTCAGTGTTGAGAAAGGAAAATAAATTCGTTTTAAAACACTCAATAAATTGGAAACAAAGACATATCAGTACAGTAATATACAGTAGTTTTGATTTAGGTGCCTTTTGTTTCAGGGCACTTTGCACTTAACTGCCTAAAATGATAAATTTCTGTCACTATTCTTTAAAAAAAATCAATGTTAGCTGCACATTGACTCTTATATACAAAATATATTTTTTCTGTAATTATTGTTCAATATTCTTTTGTTCACCTCAGTGAACAAAAACATACTTATACCCAACCCTGACCTTTTACAACAATGCCCCCTAAACCAACTACCAACAACGTCAAGGCTGCTAAAGCCCCGTTCAGACTATTATACAAGTATTAATACTCTTGTGGAAAATGCACCTCTGACATGTTGAGTTGTTATTGTTTTTTTTTCATTTTTTAAACAAATATAAGACTTGTATTATAGTCTGAGTGGAGCTTAAGAAATAGTCACCAACTACACTGTTTTTATCATTCAAAATGTGCAAACAAACAAAGTTATAAAAAAGGCGTACAAACAATCAAACAAATAAAAGCGGAAAAAACAAACAAAAAAACTCAACATATATTTACATACAATTGGCGTATTCACAAAGGTCTCTTAAAGTCATAATGTCATAAAATCCTAAACTTTTAAATTAGTTTAAAATATGACTGCTATGAGAAACCCCTCATATTTAGGTTTGCTAGTTGAAACATAAACAAGACGATACAAAACAAATGAAAAAAATTTACAATAATTAAATAATATTTGGTACGAATATGCACGAATCAGAATTGAACAACCGTCGTACCCGTACATTGCACTAATTTGTTAACGCAGCAACAACCAGTTCATTCACTTGGATGTTTATAATTGTACAAATTAGCAGAAAGCCCTTTTCATTTTTTATTATTTTTATTTATATCTTATTTAAATGCATTTTATATCGTTAAATTTATTAATATATCTTATTGAATTGTATTAATTATAGTGAATTAATTATTATGAATTTTATTACATCGTATTTCCAAAACGTTGGTAATACTGGTGTTTCATTACATCGAAACATAGTGAATTAAAACAAGTTAATGTACTAAAAGACCTTTAAGGTAATGAAAAGATAACAATAAACTGACTCTTCTAAAACAATCTCACTGGTAAGCACATCCTGCTCTATTTTCTTATTTAATCGAACTAATTCCTTTGGTTTGTTTTTTCTTCATTTACATACATATATTCAACATCAATCGTCCTTATAATTTCTCATCCCCTGAGAAATTATAAGCCAAGGATTTATCATTACGATAATCCTTATATATATTTATTTATGGTCCTTCGAGCCGGATATGAACCAGCGACCTATGGAAGGACCATAGGTCCTTAGAGCATCTCCTGCTCTATTTTCTTATTTAATCGAACTAATTCCTTTGGTTTGTTTTTTCTTCATTTACATACATATATTCAACATTAATCGTCCTTATAAAGTGGAAGAGTCATTTGAAAGATGTATAGTCTCTGATGAAAGTGAAGAATATAAAATTCAAGCACAAGAGCAGTATGACTTGTGCATGGAAATTTATTATTTAACACTTTCTAAACTGCTTGAATTGTTAAAATTAGCAAAAGAAAGAGAGGCAACAATTAGCGTAGCTGCATCAACACAAAGTAGCACAAGTAATAATAATGATTCCGCTCTTCAATTACCACCTTGCGACACACAAGTCTTCTCTGGAAGTTATGAAGATTGGCCAGCATTCCGTGATATGTTTACAGCGGTATATATTAACCATCCCAGGTTAACTCTTGCAGAAAAACTATACCATCTACGCAACAAAACGACAGAAACTGCTGGAGCAATAGTCAAGAGATTCCCCCTAACAGATGATAATTTCAAATTAGCCTGGCAAGCTCTAAAATTGCGATATGAAAATGTGCGAGTATTAGTCGATAATCAAATTAGAAATCTTTTTAATATTCCCGTTGCTGTCGAAGAAGATAGTGAGTCCCTTCAAGGAATTCATAGCGCAGTTTCCGATTGCTTGGCAATGCTTCAAACTTTAGGAGTTTCAGTAGAAGGCTGGGATCCCATTTTAGTCAACCTAATTTATTCAAAATTACCCCATGAAACTTTAGCTCATTGGGAGCAATCTCTTAACGCAAGTAGGGAATTACCAAAATGGTCTCAACTGAGTGAATTCCTCCTTAAAAGATGTTAAGTTGTAGAAAGAATTTCAACCATTAAATATACAAAGTCTTCCTTTTTTAGCCAACAGGATCCAAAAGTTCAAATATATACATCTCAAGAAAAGCTTATTTATAAATGTAAAATGTGCGAGAATGATCACAGTTTGAGAATCTGTCCACGATTCCGCAAGCTATCAATTCAAGAACGAGTAGATTTCGTTTTTAAAAATCAATTTTGCAACAATTGCTTGTCGCAATCTCACACAAAGAAAAATTGTTCAAGTAAAAATACTTGTTTGAATTGTGCCAAAAAACATCATACTATGCTTCATATGCGCTCGCTTAAAACTACAAAAAACAAAACAGAATCGAAATTCTCAAATAAAAACGCAAAACCATTTCAAACGGAAAATAATAATTGCAATGTGAATAGCGCTAGAACTACAGATTTGAGTGATTCCGAACTACGCCCTTCAACTTCTAATTGCAATAAGTCACCAAAAGTGAATGCAAATTATTCGACAAACAATACTAATGTCTTACTACGAACAGCTCTAGTTCAAATTGAATGTCGCGGTGAATTGTTCACAGTGCGAGCCTTGATAGATCCCGGCTCCGAACGAACTTTTCTATCCGAAAAAATTCGAAATCGTTTAAACATTAGGTCAAGAAAATCTCACTTCGAAATTATTGGAATCGGAGGCCAGAGTCAAACAGCTGAATAAGAATGCGATTTGGTATTAGTTTCAAAAATGAAAGACTTTCGATTTCAAATTACAGCAATAATTCTACCTAGAGTTACCAATCACATTCCTTCCATGTCATTTACTGTCACAGATGCTTGTGGTCTCACGAATCTTGAATTAGCCGATCCTCATTTTAATGTGTCAGCTCCAATTGATTTAGTTCTTGGCAATGATAGTGAACGTTTCATTAATCTCGAAGGTATTAAAAGAGACATTTGTGGCTCAGCATCCGCATATAGAACAGTTTTTGGTTGGGTACTCAGTGGACCAGTCCAAACAAAGCCATTAGTTTCCCTCTCCACAAGTGTTAGCTCTGACCCAGATAATAGTTTGGATACATTGTTGAGAAAACTCTGGGAACAGGAAGAAATTCCATCCCATCGATCTGAGTCGTCAGACAATACGTACTGTGAAAATTTTTACAAAGAAACAACAAAACGTTTACCAAATGGGAGATACATGGTACGATTACCCTTTCGGCAAGATTTTCCTGATTCCCGTTTTCTAGGTCCTTCTAGATTCGTAGCACTAAGTCAATATGCGCGAATGGAACAAATGCTATCTAAAAATGCCTCATTAAGTCAGGAATATAATAATGTTCTCACTGAATATATCACTCTAGAACATATGGAAGAAACGACTTCCCTTGAATACTCTTCAGAAAACAAATACAACTCATTTTATCTTCCTCACCATGCGGTACTTAAGCCCGAAAGCAAATCTACAAAAGTCAGGGTATTGTTTAATGCTTCGCGTAAAACTAAGTCAGGATTTTCTTTAAATGATATACTGTGCACAGGTCCCTCTTTGCAAAATGACTTAACTACCATTATAATAAATTGGCGCCTCTACAAGTTTGTGTTTAATGGTGAGATACAAAAAATGTATCGGCAGATTTTGATAGATCCTAAAGACAGGCCTTTTCAAAGAATTCTTTTCCAAAAATGTCAGCAGGAGGCCGTCAAGGATTATCAATTAAATACAGTTACATTTGGAGTTAATTGTGCGCCGTATCTCGCCATTAGAACACTGTTACAATTAGCAGCTGATTCTGAAGAACGCTTTCCCAGAGCATCTAAAATTTTGCAGAAAGAAACCTATGTCGATGACATCCTCTCCGGAGGTCATTCAATAGAAAACGCTATGGCTGCTCAAAATGAATTAGTACAAACACTAGAATCAGCAGGATTTTTGTTGAAGAAAATCACAGCCAACGATCCTTGCTTACTAAATTCTTTTCCTAAGGAAGATTTATATGACTCTAACTTTCTCAAGTTTTATGACTCAAGCTCAATGAAAACCCTTGGAATTCGTTGGAACGCGCTTACGGATTCGTTCACATATGCATTTGAATCTATACCTCACTCCAGTCAATTAACTAAAAGGATAGTATTATTCTCAGTTGCAAAATTATTTGATCCTGCAGGGTGGATATCTCCTATAATCATCAAAGGAAAAATACTCATTCAGCAACTCTGGCTAGAACGAATAGATTGGGACGATCCAGTAAGCTCAGATTCTCTCCGAATCTGGAATGAAATTATGAGCGATTTACCCAAGGTAAAAGAAATTCAGATTCCGCGTTGGATACAGTTCACTCCCGATGATACTGTTCAAATCCATGGCTTTTGCGATGCCTCAAAATTAGCCTATTGTGCAGCGGTATATATAAGAATACAAACGTCTACTTCCGTCGTATTTTCCAATTTGCTTGTTTCCAAAAGCAAAGTAGCTCCCTTAGCGTCCATCACCTTACCTCGGTTGGAACTCTCAGGTGCTGTAATGTTAGCAAGGCTGTTAAAACATACCGTTTCAACACTAAATTTAAAATCATATGAAATTTTTTTGTGGTGTGATTCATCCATTGTTCTAGGATGGTTAGCTAAACCACCAGCAACCTGGAAAGAAATATACGTTTCTAACCGCATTGGGCAAATACATCAGCTACTTCCGGATTCTAAGTGGCGCTATGTTCCTACCCACTGTAATCCTGCGGACATAGGATCAAGGGGTTGTAGAGCCCAATATTTAGTACATAATATCCTGTGGTGGCACGGTCCCGCTTGGCTTATTCTACCTAGTTCGGCGTGGCCACAGAACAATCCATTACAAGTTGGTAATGCAATTAGAAATACGAACGAGAATCCCATTGAAGTTCAAAGTTATACTGTTCCCATCAGTAGTTTCTTAGCCGCACATGAAATCGATATTATGGAAAGATTTTCTTCTTACACTAGAGCATTACGTGTGCTATCATATATATTTCGATATATACGAAAATTTAAACGTTCCTTTGCTGATCCAACATTCCCATTGTTGTATACGACTACTCAGCTAAGTCAAAATGAAGTCAATTCAGTAAAAACAAGGTTAATTTCTCTAGCCCAGCAACGATATTATAAATCTGAATACCACGCACTCACTAAATCTCAGCCAATCTCAAAGGAAAGCTCATTATATACGTTAAATTCTTTTCTGGATACAAAAGGCGAGTTGTACGTGTGGGTGGTAGACTCGCTAATTCTTTTCTATCCTACAAAGAAAAGTTCCCTATTATTTTACCTCCAGATTCTAAATTTTGTCATTTATATTTGGCACACCTGCATGACATGCTAGCTCACGGCGAATGTAATTTAATGTGTAGAATGGTACAATCCGAGTATTACATCAATCGTCTTAAATTACGTGTAAAAAAACTAATTCGATATTGTAAAACGTGCATAATATATAAAAAACAATCGTGTTCTCAGATTATGGCTGCACTGCCAGCAGATCGATGCTACCTTTCCTTTCCGTTTAATATCACTGGTGTTGATTTCGCTGGACCATTTGAGCTTAAAGGTTCGACTCTTCGAAAGGCCCCGATTATAAAAGGTTACGCATGCATCTTCGTTTGTTTTGCTACAAAAGCAGCACACTTGGAACCGTGCTCCAGCCTATCTACAGCAGCTTTTCAAGCAACTTTTTCCCGCTTTGTGGGACGACGTGGTCTCCCAGCAAAAATCGTGTCCGACAATGGAAGAAACTTCGTAGGCGCGAACCGAGCAATGCGGAAAGAGTTCACAGCCTTTATAAATACAGTACCTACCGACATTGCTCAAAAATATATCACGCAAGGCTTTGAATGGTCTTTCATTCCTCCCCAGGCCCCTCATATGGGGGGACTCTGGGAGTCAGCCGTCAAAAGCTTCAAATATCACTTAAAAAGAGTTGCTGGGGCACATCGGTTTACTTTTGAAGAGTTCGCGACTGTATTAGCCCGAATTGAAGGAGTCTCGAATTCGCGTCTAACAGCATTGACTCCCGGTCACTTTCTCCGTGGTGGTCCTATGATGGCTCTCCCTGAACCATCTTGCGAAAATTTACCTCTAATTACCCGATGGGAAAAACTTAAAGCTACTCACCATCAGTTCGCAATAAAATGGAAAGAAGAATATTTAAAATCGCTTCATAAACGATATATTGGAAGTTTGCAACTCCCAATCTAAAACCAGATGATTTCGTTGTATTAATGGACGATCTCTTACCTCCAAGTGAATGGCGGCTAGGAAGATTGGAAAAGGTTCATTATGGCTCAGACAAAAATGTTAGAGTTGTAGACGTTCGTACGTCAACTGGGGTCATCACTCGACCGATAACCAAGTTATGTTATTTACCATTTAACAATGTACCTGAGAATGTTGGCGATACAGCTGAATAACTTATATTTCTCCCCTAAAGCCTATCCTATCCTTTTACAATTTAATGCTCAATACTTTCATTAACCACCTTTCTATCCGCATTGTTATTTATGAAACTTTATTTATAGGGAATGAAATCAATCACCACGTGACCCAGAAATCCATAAATGTCAATTGTGTCACCGGTTCCACTCTATAAGGTATTGCAAAACCTTTTTGGCGATGGGTCCAACCGAACGGGATATAGTGGCTCGGCGGTTCGACTATTGTTTAAACTGTCTAGCGAGGACGCACAACGAATATAGTTGTGACAGCCCTGATCGTTGCAGATATTGTAATAGGCTGCATCATACATTACTGCATCCAAGAAGGCATCCCCGAATTAGAGCTCCAAGCCAGAATAGACATGGCCGAGCTCAGACACCTATACGTAACGTGCGTCATCGTCTTGGCACATCACCGCATCACCATAACAGCAGCAACAATCATCGGAGTCGCAATAACACCAATAGTCGTCGCTCTAACAACAATAGTCGCAGCAACACCAACATCCGCAGTCGCATCTCTAACCCCAATAGTCGTCGCACCAACAACAACACCAGTAATAGAACCACCAACTATCGCCATAACACCAACACCCGCCGTCAACGGACCAATGTACGCCGCAGTCAACAGCCTAATCAGCAAATTCTGTCCCAGGCTATCCGGTCATTGGCAGATGTTTTATGCGCATCCACCACATCTTAATTTGCACCAGTGCAAAGAGGGGCGCCATGTACAAATTAGCAGTAAGATCTTTTCATTTTTTATTATTTTTATTTATATCTTATTTAAATGCATTTTATATCGTTAAATTTATTAATATATCTTATTGAATTGTATTAATTATAGTGAATTAATTATTATGAATTTTATTACATCGTATTTCCAAAACGTTGGTAATACTGGTGTTTCATTACATCGAAACATAGTGAATTAAAACAAGTTAATGTACTAAAAGACCTTTAAGGTAATGAAAAGATAACAATAAACTGACTCTTGTAAAACAATCTCACTGGTAAGCATATCCTGCTCTATTTTCTTATTTAATCGAACTAATTCCTTTGGTTTGTTTTTTCTTCATTTACATACATATATTCAACATCAATCGTCCTTATAATTTCTCATCCCCTGAGAAATTATAAGCCAAGGATTTATCATTACGATAATCCTTATATATATTTATTTATGGTCCTTCGAGCCGGATATGAACCAGCGACTTATGGAAGGACCATAGGTCCTTAGAGCATCTCCTGCTCTATTTTCTTATTTAATCGAACTAATTCCTTTGGTTTGTTTTTTCTTCATTTACATACATATATTCAACATCAATCGTCCTTATAAAGTGGAAGAGTCATTTGAAAGATGTATGGTCTCTGATGAAAGTGTTGAATATAAAATTCAAGCACAAGAGCAGTATGACTTGTGCATGGAAATTTATTATTTAACACTTTCTAAACTGCTTGAATTGTTAAAATTAGCAAAAGAAAGAGAGGCAACAATTAGCGTAGCTGCATCAACACAAAGTAGCACAAGTAATAATAATGATTCTGCTCTTCAATTACCACCTTGCGACACACAAGTCTTCTCAGGAAGTTATGAAGATTGGCCAGCATTCCGTGATATGTTTACAGCGGTATATATTAACCATCCCAGGTTAACTCTTGCAGAAAAACTATACCATCTACGCAACAAAACGACAGAAACTGCTGGAGCAATAGTCAAGAGATTCCCCCTAACAGATGATAATTTCAAATTAGCCTGGCAAGCTCTAAAATTGCGATATGAAAATGTGCGAGTATTAGTCGATAATCAAATTAGAAATCTTTTTAATATTCCCGTTGCTGTCGAAGAAGATAGTGAGTCCCTTCAAGGAATTCATAGCGCAGTTTCCGATTGCTTGGCAATGCTTCAAACTTTAGGAGTTTCAGTAGAAGGCTGGGATCCCATTTTAGTCAACCTAATTTATTCAAAATTACCCCATGAAACTTTAGCTCATTGGGAGCAATCTCTTAACGCAAGTAGGGAATTACCAAAATGGTCTCAACTGAGTGAATTCCTCCTTAAAAGATGTGAAGTTGTAGAAAGAATTTCAACCATTAAATATACAAAGTCTTCCTTTTTTAGCCAACAGGATCCAAAAGTTCAAATATATACATCTCAAGAAAAGCTTATTTATAAATGTAAAATGTGCTAGAATGATCACAGTTTGAGAATCTGTCCACGATTCCGCAAGCTATCAATTCAAGAACGAGTAGATTTCGTTTTTAAAAATCAATTTTGTAACAATTGCTTGTCGCAATCTCACACAAAGAAAAATTGTTCAAGTAAAAATACTTGTTTGAATTGTGGCAAAAAACATCATACTGTGCTTCATATGCGCTCGCTTAATACTACAAAAAACAAAACAGAATCGAAATTCTCAAATAAAAACGCAAAACCATTTCAAACGGAAAATAATAATTGCAATGTGAATAGCGCTAGAACTACAGATTTGAGTGATCCCGAACTACGCCCTTCAACTTCTAATTGCAATAAGTCACCAAAAGTGAATGCAAATTATTCGACAAACAATACTAATGTCTTACTACGAACAGCTCTAGTTCAAATTGAATGTCGCGGTGAATTGTTCACAGTGCAAGCCTTGATAGATCCCGGCTCCGAACGAACTTTTCTATCCGAAAAAATTCGAAATCGTTTAAACATTAGGTCAAGAAAATCTCACTTCGAAATTATTGGAATCGGAGGCCAGAGTCAAACAGCTGAAAAAGAATGCGATTTGGTATTAGTTTCAAAAATGAAAGACTTTCGATTTCAAATTACAGCAATAATTCTACCTAGAGTTACCAATCACATTCCTTCCATGTCATTTACTGTCACAGATGCTTGTGGTCTCACGAATCTTGAATTAGCCGATCCTCATTTTAATGTGTCAGCTCCAATTGATTTAGTTCTTGGCAATGATAGTGAACGTTTCATTAATCTCGAAGGTATTAAAAGAGACATTTGTGGCTCAGCATCCGCGTATAGAACAGTTTTTGGTTGGGTACTCAGTGGACCAGTCCAAACAAAGCCATTAGTTTCCCTCTCCACAAGTGTTAGCTCTGACCCAGATAATAGTTTGGATACATTGTTGAGAAAATTCTGGGAACAGGAAGAAATTCCATCCCATCGATCTGAGTCGTCAGAGAATACGTACTGTGAAAATTTTTACAAAGAAACAACAAAACGTTTACCAAATGGGAGATACATGGTACGATTACCCTTTCGGCAAGATTTTCCTGATTCCCGTTTTCTAGGTCCTTCTAGATTCGTAGCACTAAGTCAATATGCGCGAATGGAACAAATGCTATCTAAAAATGCCTCATTAAGTCAGGAATATAATAATGTTCTCACTGAATATATCACTCTAGAACATATGGAAGAAACGACTTCCCTTGAATACTCTTCAGAAAACAAATACAACTCATTTTATCTTCCTCACCATGCGGTACTTAAGCCCGAAAGCAAATCTACAAAAGTCAGGGTAGTGTTTAATGCTTCTCGTAAAACTAAGTCAGGATTTTCTTTAAATGATATACTGTGCACAGGTCCCTCTTTGCAAAATGACTTAACTACCATTATAATAAATTGGCGCCTCTACAAGTTTGTGTTTAATGGTGACATACAAAAAATGTATCGGCAGATTTTGATAGATCCTAAAGACAGGCCTTTTCAAAGAATTCTTTTCCAAAAATGTCAGCAGGAGGCCGTCAAGGATTATCAATTAAATACAGTTACATTTGGAGTTAATTGTGCGCCGTATCTCGCCATTAGAACACTGTTACAATTAGCAGCTGATTCTGAAGAACGCTTTCCCAGAGCATCTAAAATTTTGCAGAAAGAAACCTATGTCGATGGCATCCTCTCCGGAGGTCATTCAATAGAAAACGCTATGGCTGCTCAAAATGAATTAGTACAAACACTAGAATCAGCAGGATTTTTGTTGAAGAAAATCACAGCCAACGATCCTTGCTTACTAAATTCTTTTCCTAAGGAAGATTTATATGACTCTAACTTTCTCAAGTTTTATGACTCAAGCTCAATGAAAACCCTTGGAATTCGTTGGAACGCGCTTACGGATTCGTTCACATATGCATTTGAATCTATACCTCACTCCAGTCAATTAACTAAAAGGATAGTATTATTCTCAGTTGCAAAATTATTTGATCCTGCAGGGTGGATATCTCCTATAATCATCAAAGGAAAAATACTCATTCAGCAACTCTGGCTAGAACGAATAGATTGGGACGATCCAGTAAGCTCAGATTCTCTCCGAATCTGGAATGAAATTATGAGCGATTTACCCAAGGTAAAAGAAATTCAGATTCCGCGTTGGATACAGTTCACTCCCGATGATACTGTTCAAATCCATGGCTTTTGCGATGCCTCAAAATTAGCCTATTGTGCAGCGGTATATATAAGAATACAAACGTCTACTTCCGTCGTATTTTCCAATTTGCTTGTTTCCAAAAGCAAAGTAGCTCCCTTAGCGTCCATCACCTTACCTCGGTTGGAACTCTCAGGTGCTGTAATGTTAGCAAGGCTGTTAAAACATACCGTTTCAACACTAAATTTAAAATCATATGAAATTTTTTTGTGGTGTGATTCATCCATTGTTCTAGGATGGTTAGCTAAACCACCAGCAACCTGGAAAGAAATATACGTTTCTAACCGCATTGGGCAAATACATCAGCTACTTCCGGATTCTAAGTGGCGCTATGTTCCTACCCACTGTAATCCTGCGGACATAGGATCAAGGGGTTGTAGAGCCCAATATTTAGTACATAATATCCTGTGGTGGCACGGCCCCGCTTGGCTTATTCTACCTAGTTCGGCGTGGCCACAGAACAATCCATTACAAGTTGGTAATGCAATTAGAAATACGAACGAGAATCCCATTGAAGTTCAAAGTTATACTGTTCCCATCAGTAGTTTCTTAGCCGCACATGAAATCGATATTATGGAAAGATTTTCTTCTTACACTAGAGCATTACGTGTGCTATCATATATATTTCGATATATACGAAAATTTAAACGTTCCTTTGCTGATCCAACATTCCCATTGTTGTATACGACTACTCAGCTAAGTCAAAATGAAGTCAATTCAGTAAAAACAAGGTTAATTTCTCTAGCCCAGCAACGATATTATAAATCTGAATACCACGCACTCACTAAATCTCAGCCAATCTCAAAGGAAAGCTCATTATATACGTTAAATCCATTTCTGGATACAAAAGGCGTTTTACGTGTGGGTGGTAGACTCGCTAATTCTTTTCTATCCTACAAAGAAAAGTTCCCTATTATTTTACCTCCAGATTCTAAATTTTGTCATTTATATTTGGCACACCTGCATGACATGCTAGCTCACGGCGAATGTAATTTAATGTGTAGAATGGTACAATCCGAGTATTACATCAATCGTCTTAAATTACGTGTAAAAAAACTAATTCGATATTGTAAAACGTGCATAATATATAAAAAACAATCGTGTTCTCAGATTATGGCTGCACTGCCAGCAGATCGATGCTACCTTTCCTTTCCGTTTAATATCACTGGTGTTGATTTCGCTGGACCATTTGAGCTTAAAGGTTCGACTCTTCGAAAGGCCCCGATTATAAAAGGTTACGCATGCATCTTCGTTTGTTTTGCTACAAAAGCAGCACACTTGGAACCGTGCTCCAGCCTATCTACAGCAGCTTTTCAAGCAACTTTTTCCCGCTTTGTGGGACGACGTGGTCTCCCAGCAAAAATCGTGTCCGACAATGGAAGAAACTTCGTTGGCGCGAACCGAGCAATGCGGAAAGAGTTCACAGCCTTTATAAATACAGTATCTACCGACAAAAATATATCACGCAAGGCTTTGAATGGTCTTTCATTCCTCCCCAGGCCCCTCATATGGGGGGACTCT
The DNA here is from genome assembly GCA_905220375.1 of Tachina fera. Taxonomy (NCBI): domain Eukaryota; kingdom Metazoa; phylum Arthropoda; class Insecta; order Diptera; family Tachinidae; genus Tachina; species Tachina fera. The sequence goes on along the minus strand of LR999965.1, from coordinate 79,717,053 downwards.
GGGAGTCAGCCGTCAAAAGCTTCAAATATCACTTAAAAAGAGTTGCTGGGGCACATCGGTTTACTTTTGAAGAGTTCGCGACTGTATTAGCCCGAATTGAAGGAGTCTTGAATTCGCGTCCCATATCAGCTCTCTCTGAAGACCCAAATGATCTAACAGCATTGACTCCCGGTCACTTTCTCCGTGGTGGTCCTATGATGGCTCTCCCTGAACCATCTTGCGAAAATTTACCTCTAATTACCCGATGGGAAAAACTTAAAGCTACTCACCATCAGTTCGCAATAAAATGGAAAGAAGAATATTTAAAATCGCTTCATAAACGATATAAATGGAAGTTTGCAACTCCCAATCTAAAACCAGATGATTTCGTTGTAGTAATGGACGATCTCTTACCTCCAAGTGAATGGCGGCTAGGAAGATTGGAAAAGGTTCATTATGGCTCAGACAAAAATGTTAGAGTTGTAGACGTTCGTACGTCAACTGGGGTCATCACTCGACCGATAACCAAGTTATGTTATTTACAATTTAACAATTTACCTGAGAATGTTGGCGATACAGCTGAATAACTTATATTTCTCCCCTAAAGCCTATCCTATCCTTTTACAATTTAATGCTCAATACTTTCATTAACCACCTTTCTATCCGCATTGTTATTTATGAAACTTTATTTATAGGGAATGAAATCAATCACCACGTGACCCAGAAATCCATAAATGTCAATTGTGTCACCGGTTCCACTCTATAAGGTATTGCAAAACCTTTTTGGCGATGGGTCCAACCGAACGGGATATAGTGGCTCGGCGGTTCGACTATTGTTTAAACTGTCTAGCGAGGACGCACAACGAATATAGTTGTGACAGCCCTGATCGTTGCAGATATTGTAATAGGCTGCATCATACATTACTGCATCCAAGAAGGCATCCCCGAATTAGAGCTCCAAGCCAGAATAGACATGGCCGAGCTCAGACACCTATACGTAACGTGCGTCATCGTCTTGGCACATCACCGCATCACCATAACAGCAGCAACAATCATCGGAGTCGCAATAACACCAATAGTCGTCGCTCTAACAACAATAGTCGCAGCAACACCAACATCCGCAGTCGCATCTCTAACCCCAATAGTCGTCGCACCAACAACAACACCAGTAATACAACCACCAACTATCGCCATAACACCAACACCCGCCGTCAACGGACCAATGTACGCCGCAGTCAACAGCCTAATCAGCAAATTCTGTCCCAGGCTATCCGGTCATTGGCAGATGTTTTATGCGCATCCACCACATCTTAATTTGCACCAGTGCAAAGAGGGGCGCCATGTACAAATTAGCAGAAAGATCTTTTCATTTTTTATTATTTTTATTTATATCTTATTTAAATGCATTTTATATCGTTAAATTTATTAATATATCTTATTGAATTGTATTAATTATAGTGAATTAATTATTATGAATTTTATTACATCGTTTTTCCAAAACGTTGGTAATACTGGTGTTTCATTACATCGAAACATAGTGAATTAAAACAAGTTAATGTACTAAAAGACCTTTAAGGTAATGAAAAGATAACAATAAACTGACTCTTCTAAAACAATCTCACTGTGCTTACCAGTTACCTGCTCTATTTTCTTATTTAATCGAACTAATTCCTTTGGTTTGTTTTTTCTTCATTTACATACATATATTCAACATCAATCGTCCTTATAATTTCTCATCCCCTGAGAAATTATAAGCCAAGGATTTATCATTACGATAATCCTTATATATATTTATTTATGGTCCTTCGAGCCGGATATGAACCAGCGACCTATGGAAGGACCATAGGTCCTTAGAGCATCTCCTGCTCTATTTTCTTATTTAATCGAACTAATTCCTTTGGTTTGTTTTTTCTTCATTTACATACATATATTCAACATCAATCGTCCTTATAAAGTGGAAGAGTCATTTGAAAGATGTATAGTCTCTGATGAAAGTGAAGAATATAAAATTCAAGCACAAGAGCAGTATGACTTGTGCATGGAAATTTATTATTTAACACTTTCTAAACTGCTTGAATTGTTAAAATTAGCAAAAGAAAGAGAGGCAACAATTAGCGTAGCTGCATCAACACAAAGTAGCACAAGTAACAATAATGATTCCGCTCTTCAATTACCACCTTGCGACACACAAGTCTTCTCAGGAAGTTATGAAGATTGGCCAGCATTCCGTGATATGTTTACAGCGGTATATATTAACCATCCCAGGTTAACTCTTGCAGAAAAACTATACCATCTACGCAACAAAACGACAGAAACTGCTGGAGCAATAGTCAAGAGATTTCCCCTAACAGATGATAATTTCAAATTAGCCTGGCAAGCTCTAAAATTGCGATATGAAAATGTGCGATTATTAGTCGATAATCAAATTAGAAATCTTTTTAATATTCCCGTTGCTGTCGAAGAAGATAGTGAGTCCCTTCAAGGAATTCATAGCGCAGTTTCCGATTGCTTGGCAATGCTTCAAACTTTAGGAGTTTCAGTAGAAGGCTGGGATCCCATTTTAGTCAACCTAATTTATTCAAAATTACCCCATGAAACTTTAGCTCATTGGGAGCAATCTCTTAACGCAAGTAGGGAATTACCAAAATGGTCTCAACTGAATTCCTCCTTAAAAGATGTTAAGTTGTAGAAAGAATTTCAACCATTAAATATACAAAGTCTTCCTTTTTTAGCCAACAGGATCCAAAAGTTCAAATATATACAACTCAAGAAAAGCTTATTTATAAATGTAAAATGTGCGAGAATGATCACAGTTTGAGAATCTGTCCACGATTCCGCAAGCTATCAATTCAAGAACGAGTAGATTTCGTTTTTAAAAATCAATTTTGTAACAATTGCTTGTCGCAATCTCACACAAAGAAAAATTGTTCAAGTAAAAATACTTGTTTGAATTGTGGCAAAAAACATCATACTATGCTTCATATGCGCTCACTTAATACTACAAAAAACAAAACAGAATCGAAATTCTCAAATAAAAACGCAAAACCATTTCAAACGGAAAATAATAATTGCAATGTGAATAGCGCTAGAACTACAGATTTGAGTGATCCCGAACTACGCCCTTCAACTTCTAATTGCAATAAGTCACCAAAAGTGAATGCAAATTATTCGACAAACAATACTAATGTCTTACTACGAACAGCTCTAGTTCAAATTGAATGTCGCGGTGAATTGTTCACAGTGCGAGCCTTGATAGATCCCGGCTCCGAACGAACTTTTCTATCCGAAAAAATTCGAAATCGTTTAAACATTAGGTCAAGAAAATCTCACTTCGAAATTATTGGAATCGGAGGCCAGAGTCAAACAGCTGAAAAAGAATGCGATTTGGTATTAGTTTCAAAAATGAAAGACTTTCGATTTCAAATTACAGCAATAATTCTACCTAGAGTTACCAATCACATTCCTTCCATGTCATTTACTGTCACAGATGCTTGTGGTCTCACGAATCTTGAATTAGCCGATCCTCATTTTAATGTGTCAGCTCCAATTGATTTAGTTCTTGGCAATGATAGTGAACGTTTCATTAATCTCGAAGGTATTAAAAGAGACATTTGTGGCTCAGCATCCGCATATAGAACAGTTTTTGGTTGGGTACTCAGTGGACCAGTCCAAACAAAGCCATTAGTTTCCCTCTCCACAAGTGTTAGCTCTGACCCAGATAATAGTTTGGATACATTGTTGAGAAAATTCTGGGAACAGGAAGAAATTCCATCCCATCGATCTGAGTCGTCAGAGAATACGTACTGTGAAAATTTTTACAAAGAAACAACAAAACGTTTACCAAATGGGAGATACATGGTACGATTACCCTTTCGGCAAGATTTTCCTGATTCCCGTTTTCTAGGTCCTTCTAGATTCGTAGCACTAAGTCAATATGCGCGAATGGAACAAATGCTATCTAAAAATGCCTCATTAAGTCAGGAATATAATAATGTTCTCACTGAATATATCACTCTAGAACATATGGAAGAAACGACTTCCCTTGAATACTCTTCAGAAAACAAATACAACTCATTTTATCTTCCTCACCATGCGGTACTTAAGCCCGAAAGCAAATCTACAAAAGTCAGGGTAGTGTTTAATGCTTCTCGTAAAACTAAGTCAGGATTTTCTTTAAATGATATACTGTGCACAGGTCCCTCTTTGCAAAATGACTTAACTACCATTATAATAAATTGGCGCCTCTACAAGTTTGTGTTTAATGGTGACATACAAAAAATGTATCGGCAGATTTTGATAGATCCTAAAGACAGGCCTTTTCAAAGAATTCTTTTCCAAAAATGTCAGCAGGAGGCCGTCAAGGATTATCAATTAAATACAGTTACATTTGGAGTTAATTGTGCGCCGTATCTCGCCATTAGAACACTGTTACAATTAGCAGCTGATTCTGAAGAACGCTTTCCCAGAGCATCTAAAATTTTGCAGAAAGAAACCTATGTCGATGGCATCCTCTCCGGAGGTCATTCAATAGAAAACGCTATGGCTGCTCAAAATGAATTAGTACAAACACTAGAATCAGCAGGATTTTTGTTGAAGAAAATCACAGCCAACGATCCTTGCTTACTAAATTCTTTTCCTAAGGAAGATTTATATGACTCTAACTTTCTCAAGTTTTATGACTCAAGCTCAATGAAAACCCTTGGAATTCGTTGGAACGCGCTTACGGATTCGTTCACATATGCATTTGAATCTATACCTCACTCCAGTCAATTAACTAAAAGGATAGTATTATTCTCAGTTGCAAAATTATTTGATCCTGCAGGGTGGATATCTCCTATAATCATCAAAGGAAAAATACTCATTCAGCAACTCTGGCTAGAACGAATAGATTGGGACGATCCAGTAAGCTCAGATTCTCTCCGAATCTGGAATGAAATTATGAGCGATTTACCCAAGGTAAAAGAAATTCAGATTCCGCGTTGGATACAGTTCACTCCCGATGATACTGTTCAAATCCATGGCTTTTGCGATGCCTCAAAATTAGCCTATTGTGCAGCGGTATATATAAGAATACAAACGTCTACTTCCGTCGTATTTTCCAATTTGCTTGTTTCCAAAAGCAAAGTAGCTCCCTTAGCGTCCATCACCTTACCTCGGTTGGAACTCTCAGGTGCTGTAATGTTAGCAAGGCTGTTAAAACATACCGTTTCAACACTAAATTTAAAATCATATGAAATTTTTTTGTGGTGTGATTCATCCATTGTTCTAGGATGGTTAGCTAAACCACCAGCAACCTGGAAAGAAATATACGTTTCTAACCGCATTCGGCAAATACATCAGCTACTTCCGGATTCTAAGTGGCGCTATGTTCCTACCCACTGTAATCCTGCGGACATAGGATCAAGGGGTTGTAGAGCCCAATATTTAGTACATAATATCCTGTGGTGGCACGGCCCCGCTTGGCTTATTCTACCTAGTTCGGCGTGGCCACAGAACAATCCATTACAAGTTGGTAATGCAATTAGAAATACGAACGAGAATCCCATTGAAGTTCAAAGTTATACTGTTCCCATCAGTAGTTTCTTAGCCGCACATGAAATCGATATTATGGAAAGATTTTCTTCTTACACTAGAGCATTACGTGTGCTATCATATATATTTCGATATATACGAAAATTTAAACGTTCCTTTGCTGATCCAACATTCCCATTGTTGTATACGACTACTCAGCTAAGTCAAAATGAAGTCAATTCAGTAAAAACAAGGTTAATTTCTCTAGCCCAGCAACGATATTATAAATCTGAATACCACGCACTCACTAAATCTCAGCCAATCTCAAAGGAAAGCTCATTATATACGTTAAATCCATTTCTGGATACAAAAGGCGTTTTACGTGTGGGTGGTAGACTCGCTAATTCTTTTCTATCCTACAAAGAAAAGTTCCCTATTATTTTACCTCCAGATTCTAAATTTTGTCATTTATATTTGGCACACCTGCATGACATGCTAGCTCACGGCGAATGTAATTTAATGTGTAGAATGGTACAATCCGAGTATTACATCAATCGTCTTAAATTACGTGTAAAAAAACTAATTCGATATTGTAAAACGTGCATAATATATAAAAAACAATCGTGTTCTCAGATTATGGCTGCACTGCCAGCAGATCGATGCTACCTTTCCTTTCCGTTTAATATCACTGGTGTTGATTTCGCTGGACCATTTGAGCTTAAAGGTTCGACTCTTCGAAAGGCCCCGATTATAAAAGGTTACGCATGCATCTTCGTTTGTTTTGCTACAAAAGCAGCACACTTGGAACCGTGCTCCAGCCTATCTACAGCAGCTTTTCAAGCAACTTTTTCCCGCTTTGTGGGACGACGTGGTCTCCCAGCAAAAATCGTGTCCGACAATGGAAGAAACTTCGTTGGCGCGAACCGAGCAATGCGGAAAGAGTTCACAGCCTTTATAAATACAGTATCTACCGACAAAAATATATCACGCAAGGCTTTGAATGGTCTTTCATTCCTCCCCAGGCCCCTCATATGGGGGGACTCTAGGAGTCAGCCGTCAAAAGCTTCAAATATCACTTAAAAAGAGTTGCTGGGGCACATCGGTTTACTTTTGAAGAGTTCGCGACTGTATTAGCCCGAATTGAAGGAGTCTTGAATTCGCGTCCCATATCAGCTCTCTCTGAAGACCCAAATGATCTAACAGCATTGACTCCCGGTCACTTTCTCCGTGGTGGTCCTATGATGGCTCTCCCTGAACCATCTTGCGAAAATTTACCTCTAATTACCCGATGGGAAAAACTTAAAGCTACTCACCATCAGTTCGCAATAAAATGGAAAGAAGAATATTTAAAATCGCTTCATAAACGATATAAATGGAAGTTTGCAACTCCCAATCTAAAACCAGATGATTTCGTTGTAGTAATGGGCGATCTCTTACCTCCAAGTGAATGGCGGCTAGGAAGATTGGAAAAGGTTCATTATGGCTCAGACAAAAATGTTAGAGTTGTAGACGTTCGTACGTCAACTGGGGTCATCACTCGACCGATAACCAAGTTATGTTATTTACAATTTAACAATTTACCTGAGAATGTTGGCGATACAGCTGAATAACTTATATTTCTCCCCTAAAGCCTATCCTATCCTTTTACAATTTAATGCTCAATACTTTCATTAACCACCTTTCTATCCGCATTGTTATTTATGAAACTTTATTTATAGGGAATGAAATCAATCACCACGTGACCCAGAAATCCATAAATGTCAATTGTGTCACCGGTTCCACTCTATAAGGTATTGCAAAACCTTTTTGGCGATGGGTCCAACCGAACGGGATATAGTGGTTCGGCGGTTCGACTATTGTTTAAACTGTCTAGCGAGGACGCACAACGAATATAGTTGTGACAGCCCTGATCGTTGCAGATATTGTAATAGGCTGCATCATACATTACTGCATCCAAGAAGGCATCCCCGAATTAGAGCTCCAAGCCAGAATAGACATGGCCGAGCTCAGACACCTATACGTAACGTGCGTCATCGTCTTGGCACATCACCGCATCACCATAACAGCAGCAACAATCATCGGAGTCGCAATAACACCAATAGTCGTCGCTCTAACAACAATAGTCGCAGCAACACCAACATCCGCAGTCGCATCTCTAACCCCAATAGTCGTCGCACCAACAACAACACCAGTAATAGAACCACCAACTATCGCCATAACACCAACACCCGCCGTCAACGGACCAATGTACGCCGCAGTCAACAGCCTAATCAGCAAATTCTGTCCCAGGCTATCCGGTCATTGGCAGATGTTTTATGCGCATCCACCACATCTTAATTTGCACCAGTGCAAAGAGGGGCGCCATGTACAAATTAGCAGAAAGATCTTTTCATTTTTTATTATTTTTATTTATATCTTATTTAAATGCATTTTATATCGTTAAATTTATTAATATATCTTATTGAATTGTATTAATTATAGTGAATTAATTATTATGAATTTTATTACATCGTATTTCCAAAACGTTGGTAATACTGGTGTTTCATTACATCGAAACATAGTGAATTAAAACAAGTTAATGTACTAAAAGACCTTTAAGGTCATGAAAAGATAACAATAAACTGACTCTTGTAAAACAATCTCACTGGTAAGCATATCCTGCTCTATTTTCTTATTTAATCGAACTAATTCCTTTGGTTTGTTTTTTCTTCATTTACATACATATATTCAACATCAATCGTCCTTATAATTTCTCATCCCCTGAGAAATTATAAGCCAAGGATTTATCATTACGATAATCCTTATATATATTTATTTATGGTCCTTCGAGCCGGATATGAACCAGCGACTTATGGAAGGACCATAGGTCCTTAGAGCATCTCCTGCTCTATTTTCTTATTTAATCGAACTAATTCCTTTGGTTTGTTTTTTCTTCATTTACATACATATATTCAACATCAATCGTCCTTATAAAGTGGAAGAGTCATTTGAAAGATGTATGGTCTCTGATGAAAGTGTTGAATATAAAATTCAAGCACAAGAGCAGTATGACTTGTGCATGGAAATTTATTATTTAACACTTTCTAAACTGCTTGAATTGTTAAAATTAGCAAAAGAAAGAGAGGCAACAATTAGCGTAGCTGCATCAACACAAAGTAGCACAAGTAATAATAATGATTCTGCTCTTCAATTACCACCTTGCGACACACAAGTCTTCTCAGGAAGTTATGAAGATTGGCCAGCATTCCGTGATATGTTTACAGCGGTATATATTAACCATCCCAGGTTAACTCTTGCAGAAAAACTATACCATCTACGCAACAAAACGACAGAAACTGCTGGAGCAATAGTCAAGAGATTCCCCCTAACAGATGATAATTTCAAATTAGCCTGGCAAGCTCTAAAATTGCGATATGAAAATGTGCGAGTATTAGTCGATAATCAAATTAGAAATCTTTTTAATATTCCCGTTGCTGTCGAAGAAGATAGTGAGTCCCTTCAAGGAATTCATAGCGCAGTTTCCGATTGCTTGGCAATGCTTCAAACTTTAGGAGTTTCAGTAGAAGGCTGGGATCCCATTTTAGTCAACCTAATTTATTCAAAATTACCCCATGAAACTTTAGCTCATTGGGAGCAATCTCTTAACGCAAGTAGGGAATTACCAAAATGGTCTCAACTGAGTGAATTCCTCCTTAAAAGATGTGAAGTTGTAGAAAGAATTTCAACCATTAAATATACAAAGTCTTCCTTTTTTAGCCAACAGGATCCAAAAGTTCAAATATATACATCTCAAGAAAAGCTTATTTATAAATGTAAAATGTGCGAGAATGATCACAGTTTGAGAATCTGTCCACGATTCCGCAAGCTATCAATTCAAGAACGAGTAGATTTCGTTTTTAAAAATCAATTTTGTAACAATTGCTTGTCGCAATCTCACACAAAGAAAAATTGTTCAAGTAAAAATACTTGTTTGAATTGTGGCAAAAAACATCATACTATGCTTCATATGCGCTCGCTTAATACTACAAAAAACAAAACAGAATCGAAATTCTCAAATAAAAACGCAAAACCATTTCAAACGGAAAATAATAATTGCAATGTGAATAGCGCTAGAACTACAGATTTGAGTGATCCCGAACTACGCCCTTCAACTTCTAATTGCAATAAGTCACCAAAAGTGAATGCAAATTATTCGACAAACAATACTAATGTCTTACTACGAACAGCTCTAGTTCAAATTGAATGTCGCGGTGAATTGTTCACAGTGCGAGCCTTGATAGATCCCGGCTCCGAACGAACTTTTCTATCCGAAAAAATTCGAAATCGTTTAAACATTAGGTCAAGAAAATCTCACTTCGAAATTATTGGAATCGGAGGCCAGAGTCAAACAGCTGAAAAAGAATGCGATTTGGTATTAGTTTCAAAAATGAAAGACTTTCGATTTCAAATTACAGCAATAATTCTACCTAGAGTTACCAATCACATTCCTTCCATGTCATTTACTGTCACAGATGCATGTGGTCTCACGAATCTTGAATTAGCCGATCCTCATTTTAATGTGTCAGCTCCAATTGATTTAGTTCTTGGCAATGATAGTGAACGTTTCATTAATCTCGAAGGTATTAAAACAGACATTTGTGGCTCAGCATCCGCATATAGAACAGTTTTTGGTTGGGTACTCAGTGGACCAGTCCAAACAAAGCCATTAATTTCCCTCTCCACAAGTGTTAGCTCTGACCCAGATAATAGTTTGGATACATTGTTGAGAAAATTCTGGGAACAGGAAGAAATTCCATCCCATCGATCTGAGTCGTCAGAGAATACGTACTGTGAAAATTTTTACAAAGAAACAACAAAACGTTTACCAAATGGGAGATACATGGTACGATTACCCTTTCGGCAAGATTTTCCTGATTCCCGTTTTCTAGGTCCTTCTAGATTCGTAGCACTAAGTCAATATGCGCGAATGGAACAAATGCTATCTAAAAATGCCTCATTAAGTCAGGAATATAATAATGTTCTCACTGAATATATCACTCTAGAACATATGGAAGAAACGACTTCCCTTGAATACTCTTCAGAAAACAAATACAACTCATTTTATCTTCCTCACCATGCGGTACTTAAGCCCGAAAGCAAATCTACAAAAGTCAGGGTAGTGTTTAATGCTTCGCGTAAAACTAAGCCAGGATTTTCTTTAAATGATATACTGTGCACAGGTCCCTCTTTGCAAAATGACTTAACTACCATTATAATAAATTGGCGCCTCTACAAGTTTGTGTTTGATGGTGACATACAAAAAATGTATCGGCAGATTTTGATAGATCCTAAAGACAGGCCTTTTCAAAGAATTCTTTTCCAAAAATGTCAGCAGGAGGCCGTCAAGGATTATCAATTAAATACAGTTACATTTGGAGTTAATTGTGCGCCGTATCTCGCCATTAGAACACTGTTACAATTAGCAGCTGATTCTGAAGAACGCTTTCCCAGAGCATCTAAAATTTTGCAGAAAGAAACCTATGTCGATGACATCCTCTCCGGAGGTCATTCAATAGAAAACGCTATGGCTGCTCAAAATGAATTAGTACAAACACTAGAATCAGCAGGATTTTTGTTGAAGAAAATCACAGCCAACGATCCTTGCTTACTAAATTCTTTTCCTAAGGAAGATTTATATGACTCTAACTTTCTCAAGTTTTATGACTCAAGCTCAATGAAAACCCTTGGAATTCGTTGGAACGCGCTTACGGATTCGTTCACATATGCATTTGAATCTATACCTCACTCCAGTCAATTAACTAAAAGGATAGTATTATCCTCAGTTGCAAAATTATTTGATCCTGCAGGGTGGATATCTCCTATAATCATCAAAGGAAAAATACTCATTCAGCAACTCTGGCTAGAACGAATAGATTGGGACGATCCAGTAAGCTCAGATTCTCTCCGAATCTGGAATGAAATTATGAGCGATTTACCCAAGGTAAAATAAATTCAGATTCCGCGTTGGATACAGTTCACTCCCGATGATACTGTTCAAATCCATGGCTTTTGCGATGCCTCAAAATTAGCCTATTGTGCAGCGGTATATATAAGAATACAAACGTCTACTTCCGTCGTATTTTGCAATTTGCTTGTTTCCAAAAGCAAAGTAGCTCCCTTAGCGTCCATCACCTTACCTCGGTTGGAACTCTCAAGTGCTGTAATGTTAGCAAAGCTGTTAAAACATACCGTTTCAACACTAAATTTAAAATCATATGAAATTTTTTTGTGGTGTGATTCATCCATTGTTCTAGGATGGTTAGCTAAACCACCAGCAACCTGGAAAGAAATATACGTTTCTAACCGCATTGGGCAAATACATCAGCTACTTCCGGATTCTAAGTGGCGCTATGTTCCTACCCACTGTAATCCTGCGGACATAGGATCAAGGGGTTGTAGAGCCCAATATTTAGTACATAATATCCTGTGGTGGCACGGCCCCGCTTGGCTTATTCTACCTAGTTCGGCGTGGCCACAGAACAATCCATTACAAGTTGGTAATGCAATTAGAAATACGAACGAGAATCCCATTGAAGTTCAAAGTTATACTGTTCCCATCAGTAGTTTCTTAGCCGCACATGAAATCGATATTATGGAAAGATTTTCTTCTTACACTAGAGCATTACGTGTGCTATCATATATATTTCGATATATACGAAAATTTAAGCATTCCTTTGCTGATCCAACATTCCCATTGTTGTATACGACTACTCAGCTAAGTCAAAATGAAGTCAATTCAGTAAAAACAAGGTTAATTTCTCTAGCCCAGCAACGATATTATAAATCTGAATACCACGCACTCACTAAATCTCAGCCAATCTCAAAGGAAAGCTCATTATATACGTTAAATCCATTTCTGGATACAAAAGGCGTTTTACGTGTGGGTGGTAGACTCGCTAATTCTTTTCTATCCTACAAAGAAAAGTTCCCTATTATTTTACCTCCAGATTCTAAATTTTGTCATTTATATTTGGCACACCTGCATGACATGCTAGCTCACGGCGAATGTAATTTAATGTGTAGAATGGTACAATCCGAGTATTACATCAATCGTCTTAAATTACGTGTAAAAAAACTAATTCGATATTGTAAAACGTGCATAATATATAAAAAACAATCGTGTTCTCAGATTATGGCTGCACTGCCAGCAGATCGATGCTACCTTTCCTTTCCGTTTAATATCACTGGTGTTGATTTCGCTGGACCATTTGAGCTTAAAGGTTCGACTCTTCGAAAGGCCCCGATTATAAAAGGTTACGCATGCATCTTCGTTTGTTTTGCTACAAGAGCAGCACACTTGGAACCGTGCTTCAGCCTATCTACAGCAGCTTTTCAAGCAACTTTTTCCCGCTTTGTGGGACGACGTGGTCTCCCAGCAAAAATCGTGTCCGACAATGGAAGAAACTTCGTTGGCGCGAACCGAGCAATGCGGAAAGAGTTCACAGCCTTTATAAATACAGTATCTACCGACAAAAATATATCACGCAAGGCTTTGAATGGTCTTTCATTCCTCCCCAGGCCCCTCATATGGGGGGACTCTGGGAGTCAGCCGTCAAAAGCTTCAAATATCACTTAAAAAGAGTTGCTGGGGCACATCGGTTTACTTTTGAAGAGTTCGCGACTGTATTAGCCCGAATTGAAGGAGTCTTGAATTCGCGTCCCATATCAGCTCTCTCTGAAGACCCAAATGATCTAACAGCATTGACTCCCGGTCACTTTCTCCGTGGTGGTCCTATGATGGCTCTCCCTGAACCATCTTGCGAAAATTTACCTCTAATTACCCGATGGGAAAAACTTAAAGCTACTCACCATCAGTTCGCAATAAAATGGAAAGAAGAATATTTAAAATCGCTTCATAAACGATATAAATGGAAGTTTGCAACTCCCAATCTAAAACCAGATGATTTCGTTGTAGTAATGGACGATCTCTTACCTCCAAGTGAATGGCGGCTAGGAAGATTGGAAAAGGTTCATTATGGCTCAGACAAAAATGTTAGAGTTGTAGACGTTCGTACGTCAACTAGGGTCATCACTCGACCGATAACCAAGTTATGTTATTTACAATTTAACAATTTACCTGAGAATGTTGGCGATACAGCTGAATAACTTATATTTCTCCCCTAAAGCCTATCCTATCCTTTTACAATTTAATGCTCAATACTTTCATTAACCACCTTTCTATCCGCATTGTTATTTATGAAACTTTATTTATAGGGAATGAAATCAATCACCACGTGACCCAGAAATCCATAAATGTCAATTGTGTCACCGGTTCCACTCTATAAGGTATTGCAAAACCTTTTTGGCGATGGGTCCAACCGAACGGGATATAGTGGCTCGGCGGTTCGACTATTGTTTAAACTGTCTAGCGAGGACGCACAACGAATATAGTTGTGACAGCCCTGATCGTTGCAGATATTGTAATAGGCTGCATCATACATTACTGCATCCAAGAAGGCATCCCCGAATTAGAGCTCCAAGCCAGAATAGACATGGCCGAGCTCAGACACCTATACGTAACGTGCGTCATCGTCTTGGCACATCACCGCATCACCATAACAGCAGCAACAATCATCGGAGTCGCAATAACACCAATAGTCGTAGCTCTAACAACAATAGTCGCAGCAACACCAACATCCGCAGTCGCATCTCTAACCCCAATAGTCGTCGCACCAACAACAACACCAGTAATAGAACCACCAACTATCGCCATAACACCAACACCCGCCGTCAACGGACCAATGTACGCCGCAGTCAACAGCCTAATCAGCAAATTCTGTCCCAGGCTATCCGGTCATTGGCAGATGTTTTATGCGCATCCACCACATCTTAATTTGCACCAGTGCAAAGAGGGGCGCCATGTACAAATTAGCAGAAAGATCTTTTCATTTTTTATTATTTTTATTTATATCTTATTTAAATGCATTTTATATCGTTAAATTTATTAATATATCTTATTGAATTGTATTAATTATAGTGAATTAATTATTATGAATTTTATTACATCGTATTTCCAAAACGTTGGTAATACTGGTGTTTCATTACATCGAAACATAGTGAATTAAAACAAGTTAATGTACTAAAAGACCTTTAAGGTAATGAAAAGATAACAATAAACTGACTCTTGTAAAACAATCTCACTGGTAAGCATATCCTGCTCTATTTTCTTATTTAATCGAACTAATTCCTTTGGTTTGTTTTTTCTTCATTTACATACATATATTCAACATCAATCGTCCTTATAATTTCTCATCCCCTGAGAAATTATAAGCCAAGGATTTATCATAACGATAATCCTTATATATATTTATTTATGGTCCTTCGAGCCGGATATGAACCAGCGACTTATGGAAGGACCATAGGTCCTTAGAGCATCTCCTGCTCTATTTTCTTATTTAATCGAACTAATTCCTTTGGTTTGTTTTTTCTTCATTTACATACATATATTCAACATCAATCGTCCTTATAAAGTGGAAGAGTCATTTGAAAGATGTATGGTCTCTGATGAAAGTGTTGAATATAAAATTCAAGCACAAGAGCAGTATGACTTGTGCATGGAAATTTATTATTTAGCACTTTCTAAACTGCTTGAATTGTTAAAATTAGCAAAAGAAAGAGAGGCAACAATTAGCGTAGCTGCATCAACACAAAGTAGCACAAGTAATAATAATGATTCTGCTCTTCAATTACCACCTTGCGACACACAAGTCTTCTCAGGAAGTTATGAAGATTGGCCAGCATTCCGTGATATGTTTACAGCGGTATATATTAACCATCCCAGGTTAACTCTTGCAGAAAAACTATACCATCTACGCAACAAAACGACAGAAACTGCTGGAGCAATAGTCAAGAGATTTCCCCTAACAGATGATAATTTCAAATTAGCCTGGCAAGCTCTAAAATTGCGATATGAAAATGTGCGATTATTAGTCGATAATCAAATTAGAAATCTTTTTAATATTCCCGTTGCTGTCGAAGAAGATAGTGAGTCCCTTCAAGGAATTCATAGCGCAGTTTCCGATTGCTTGGCAATGCTTCAAACTTTAGGAGTTTCAGTAGAAGGCTGGGATCCCATTTTAGTCAACCTAATTTATTCAAAATTACCCCATGAAACTTTAGCTCATTGGGAGCAATCTCTTAACGCAAGTAGGGAATTACCAAAATGGTCTCAACTGAATTCCTCCTTAAAAGATGTTAAGTTGTAGAAAGAATTTCAACCATTAAATATACAAAGTCTTCCTTTTTTAGCCAACAGGATCCAAAAGTTCAAATATATACAACTCAAGAAAAGCTTATTTATAAATGTAAAATGTGCGAGAATGATCACAGTTTGAGAATCTGTCCACGATTCCGCAAGCTATCAATTCAAGAACGAGTAGATTTCGTTTTTAAAAATCAATTTTGTAACAATTGCTTGTCGCAATCTCACACAAAGAAAAATTGTTCAAGTAAAAATACTTGTTTGAATTGTGGCAAAAAACATCATACTGTGCTTCATATGCGCTCGCTTAATACTACAAAAAACAAAACAGAATCGAAATTCTCAAATAAAAACGCAAAACCATTTCAAACGGAAAATAATAATTGCAATGTGAATAGCGCTAGAACTACAGATTTGAGTGATCCCGAACTACGCCCTTCAACTTCTAATTGCAATAAGTCACCAAAAGTGAATGCAAATTATTCGACAAACAATACTAATGTCTTACTACGAACAGCTCTAGTTCAAATTGAATGTCGCGGTGAATTGTTCACAGTGCGAGCCTTGATAGATCCCGGCTCCGAACGAACTTTTCTATCCGAAAAAATTCGAAATCGTTTAAACATTAGGTCAAGAAAATCTCACTTCGAAATTATTGGAATCGGAGGCCAGAGTCAAACAGCTGAAAAAGAATGCGATTTGGTATTAGTTTCAAAAATGAAAGACTTTCGATTTCAAATTACAGCAATAATTCTACCTAGAGTTACCAATCACATTCCTTCCATGTCATTTACTGTCACAGATGCATGTGGTCTCACGAATCTTGAATTAGCCGATCCTCATTTTAATGTGTCAGCTCCAATTGATTTAGTTCTTGGCAATGATAGTGAACGTTTCATTAATCTCGAAGGTATTAAAACAGACATTTGTGGCTCAGCATCCGCATATAGAACAGTTTTTGGTTGGGTACTCAGTGGACCAGTCCAAACAAAGCCATTAATTTCCCTCTCCACAAGTGTTAGCTCTGACCCAGATAATAGTTTGGATACATTGTTGAGAAAATTCTGGGAACAGGAAGAAATTCCATCCCATCGATCTGAGTCGTCAGAGAATACGTACTGTGAAAATTTTTACAAAGAAACAACAAAACGTTTACCAAATGGGAGATACATGGTACGATTACCCTTTCGGCAAGATTTTCCTGATTCCCGTTTTCTAGGTCCTTCTAGATTCGTAGCACTAAGTCAATATGCGCGAATGGAACAAATGCTATCTAAAAATGCCTCATTAAGTCAGGAATATAATAATGTTCTCACTGAATATATCACTCTAGAACATATGGAAGAAACGACTTCCCTTGAATACTCTTCAGAAAACAAATACAACTCATTTTATCTTCCTCACCATGCGGTACTTAAGCCCGAAAGCAAATCTACAAAAGTCAGGGTAGTGTTTAATGCTTCGCGTAAAACTAAGTCAGGATTTTCTTTAAATGATATACTGTGCACAGGTCCCTCTTTGCAAAATGACTTAACTACCATTATAATAAATTGGCGCCTCTACAAGTTTGTGTTTGATGGTGACATACAAAAAATGTATCGGCAGATTTTGATAGATCCTAAAGACAGGCCTTTTCAAAGAATTCTTTTCCAAAAATGTCAGCAGGAGGCCGTCAAGGATTATCAATTAAATACAGTTACATTTGGAGTTAATTGTGCGCCGTATCTCGCCATTAGAACACTGTTACAATTAGCAGCTGATTCTGAAGAACGCTTTCCCAGAGCATCTAAAATTTTGCAGAAAGAAACCTATGTCGATGACATCCTCTCCGGAGGTCATTCAATAGAAAACGCTATGGCTGCTCAAAATGAATTAGTACAAACACTAGAATCAGCAGGATTTTTGTTGAAGAAAATCACAGCCAACGATCCTTGCTTACTAAATTCTTTTCCTAAGGAAGATTTATATGACTCTAACTTTCTCAAGTTTTATGACTCAAGCTCAATGAAAACCCTTGGAATTCGTTGGAACGCGCTTACGGATTCGTTCACATATGCATTTGAATCTATACCTCACTCCAGTCAATTAACTAAAAGGATAGTATTATCCTCAGTTGCAAAATTATTTGATCCTGCAGGGTGGATATCTCCTATAATCATCAAAGGAAAAATACTCATTCAGCAACTCTGGCTAGAACGAATAGATTGGGACGATCCAGTAAGCTCAGATTCTCTCCGAATCTGGAATGAAATTATGAGCGATTTACCCAAGGTAAAATAAATTCAGATTCCGCGTTGGATACAGTTCACTCCCGATGATACTGTTCAAATCCATGGCTTTTGCGATGCCTCAAAATTAGCCTATTGTGCAGCGGTATATATAAGAATACAAACGTCTACTTCCGTCGTATTTTGCAATTTGCTTGTTTCCAAAAGCAAAGTAGCTCCCTTAGCGTCCATCACCTTACCTCGGTTGGAACTCTCAGGTGCTGTAATGTTAGCAAAGCTGTTAAAACATACCGTTTCAACACTAAATTTAAAATCATATGAAATTTTTTTGTGGTGTGATTCATCCATTGTTCTAGGATGGTTAGCTAAACCACCAGCAACCTGGAAAGAAATATACGTTTCTAACCGCATTGGGCAAATACATCAGCTACTTCCGGATTCTAAGTGGCGCTATGTTCCTACCCACTGTAATCCTGCGGACATAGGATCAAGGGGTTGTAGAGCCCAATATTTAGTACATAATATCCTGTGGTGGCACGGCCCCGCTTGGCTTATTCTACCTAGTTCGGCGTGGCCACAGAACAATCCATTACAAGTTGGTAATGCAATTAGAAATACGAACGAGAATCCCATTGAAGTTCAAAGTTATACTGTTCCCATCAGTAGTTTCTTAGCCGCACATGAAATCGATATTATGGAAAGATTTTCTTCTTACACTAGAGCATTACGTGTGCTATCATATATATTTCGATATATACGAAAATTTAAGCGTTCCTTTGCTGATCCAACATTCCCATTGTTGTATACGACTACTCAGCTAAGTCAAAATGAAGTCAATTCAGTAAAAACAAGGTTAATTTCTCTAGCCCAGCAACGATATTATAAATCTGAATACCACGCACTCACTAAATCTCAGCCAATCTCAAAGGAAAGCTCATTATATACGTTAAATCCATTTCTGGATACAAAAGGCGTTTTACGTGTGGGTGGTAGACTCGCTAATTCTTTTCTATCCTACAAAGAAAACTTCCCTATTATTTTACCTCCAGATTCTAAATTTTGTCATTTATATTTGGCACACCTGCATGACATGCTAGCTCACGGCGAATGTAATTTAATGTGTAGAATGGTACAATCCGAGTATTACATCAATCGTCTTAAATTACGTGTAAAAAAACTAATTCGATATTGTAAAACGTGCATAATATATAAAAAACAATCGTGTTCTCAGATTATGGCTGCACTGCCAGCAGATCGATGCTACCTTTCCTTTCCGTTTAATATCACTGGTGTTGATTTCGCTGGACCATTTGAGCTTAAAGGTTTGACTCTTCGAAAGGCCCCGATTATAAAAGGTTACGCATGCATCTTCGTTTGTTTTGCTACAAAAGCAGCACACTTGGAACCGTGCTCCAGCCTATCTACAGCAGCTTTTCAAGCAACTTTTTCCCGCTTTGTGGGACGACGTGGTCTCCCAGCAAAAATCGTGTCCGACAATGGAAGAAACTTCGTAGGCGCGAACCGAGCAATGCGGAAAGAGTTCACAGCCTTTATAAATACAGTATCTACCGACATTGCTCAAAAATATATCACGCAAGGCTTTGAATGGTCTTTCATTCCTCCCCAGGCCCCTCATATGGGGGGACTCTGGGAGTCAGCCGTCAAAAGCTTCAAATATCACTTAAAAAGAGTTGCTGGGGCACATCGGTTTACTTTTGAAGAGTTCGCGACTGTATTAGCCCGAATTGAAGGAGTTTTGAATTCGCGTCTAACAGCATTGACTCCCGGTCACTTTCTCCGTCGTGGTCCTATGATGGCTCTCCCTGAACCATCTTGTGAAAATTTACCTCTAATTACCCGATGGGAAAAACTTAAAGCTACTCACCATCAGTTCGCAATAAAATGGAAAGAAGAATATTTAAAATCGCTTCATAAACGATATAAATGGAAGTTTGCAACTCCCAATCTAAAACCAGATGATTTCGTTGTAGTAATGGACGATCTCTTACCTCCAAGTGAATGGCGGCTAGGAAGATTGGAAAAGGTTCATTATGGCTCAGACAAAAATGTTAGAGTTGTAGACGTTCGTACGTCAACTGGGGTCATCACTCGACCGATAACCAAGTTATGTTATTTACCATTTAACTATGTACCTGAGAATGTTGGCGATACAGCTGAATAACTTATATTTCTCCCCTAAAGCCTATCCTATCCTTTTACAATTTAATGCTCAATACTTTCATTAACCACCTTTCTATCCGCATTGTTATTTATGAAACTTTATTTATAGGGAACGAAATCAATCACCACGTGACCCAGAAATCCATAAATGTCAATTGTGTCACCGGTTCCACTCTATAAGGTATTGCAAAACCTTTTTGGCGATGGGTCCAACCGAACGGGATATAGTGGCTCGGCGGTTCGACTATTGTTTAAACTGTCTAGCGAGGACGCACAACGAATATAGTTGTGACAGCCCTGATCGTTGCAGATATTGTAATAGGCTGCATCATACATTACTGCATCCAAGAAGGCATCCCCGAATTAGAGCTCCAAGCCAGAATAGACATGGCCGAGCTCAGACACCTATACGTAACGTGCGTCATCGTCTTGGCACATCACCGCATCACCATAACAGCAGCAACAATCATCGGAGTCGCAATAACACCAATAGTCGTCGCTCTAACAACAATAGTCGCAGCAACACCAACATCCGCAGTCGCATCTCTAACCCCAATAGTCGTCGCAACAACAACAACACCAGTAATAGAACCACCAACTATCGCCATAACACCAACACCCGCCGTCAACGGACCAATGTACGCCGCAGTCAACAGCCTAATCAGCAAATTCTGTCCCAGGCTATCCGGTCATTGGCAGATGTTTTATGCGCATCCACCACATCTTAATTTGCACCAGTGCAAAGAGGGGCGCCATGTACAAATTAGCAGAAAGATCTTTTCATTTTTTATTATTTTTATTTATATCTTATTTAAATGCATTTTATATCGTTAAATTTATTAATATATCTTATTGAATTGTATTAATTATAGTGAATTAATTATTATGAATTTTATTACATCGTATTTCCAAAACGTTGGTAATACTGGTGTTTCATTACATCGAAACATAGTGAATTAAAACAAGTTAATGTACTAAAAGACCTTTAAGGTAATGAAAAGATAACAATAAACTGACTCTTGTAAAACAATCTCACTGGTAAGCATATCCTGCTCTATTTTCTTATTTAATCGAACTAATTCCTTTGGTTTGTTTTTTCTTCATTTACATACATATATTCAACATCAATCGTCCTTATAAAGTGGAAGAGTTATTTGAAAGATGTATAGTCTCTGATGAAAGTGAAGAATATAAAATTCAAGCACAAGAGCAGTATGACTTGTGCATGGAAATTTATTATTTAACACTTTCTAAACTGCTTGAATTGTTAAAATTAGCAAAAGAAAGAGAGGCAACAATTAGCGTAGCTGCATCAACACAAAGTAGCACAAGTAATAATAATGATTCCGCTCTTCAATTACCACCTTGCGACACACAAGTCTTCTCAGGAAGTTATGAAGATTGGCTAGCATTCCGTGATATGTTTACAGCGGTATATATTAACCATCCCAGGTTAACTCTTGCAGAAAAACTATACCATCTACGCAACAAAACGACAGAAACTGCTGGAGCAATAGTCAAGAGATTTCCCCTAACAGATGATAATTTCAAATTAGCCTGGCAAGCTCTAAAATTGCGATATGAAAATGTGCGATTATTAGTCGATAATCAAATTAGAAATCTTTTTAATATTCCCGTTGCTGTCGAAGAAGATAGTGAGTCCCTTCAAGGAATTCATAGCGCAGTTTCCGATTGCTTGGCAATGCTTCAAACTTTAGGAGTTTCAGTAGAAGGCTGGGATCCCATTTTAGTCAACCTAATTTATTCAAAATTACCCCATGAAACTTTAGCTCATTGGGAGCAATCTCTTAACGCAAGTAGGGAATTACCAAAATGGTCTCAACTGAATTCCTCCTTAAAAGATGTGAAGTTGTAGAAAGAATTTCAACCATTAAATATACAAAGTCTTCCTTTTTTAGCCAACAGGATCCAAAAGTTCAAATATATACATCTCAAGAAAAGCTTATTTATAAATGTAAAATGTGCGAGAATGATCACAGTTTGAGAATCTGTCCACGATTCCGCAAGCTATCAATTCAAGAACGAGTAGATTTCGTTTTTAAAAATCAATTTTGTAACAATTGCTTGTCGCAATCTCACACAAAGAAAAATTGTTCAAGTAAAAATACTTGTTTGAATTGTGGCAAAAAACATCATACTATGCTTCATATGCGCTCGCTTAATACTACAAAAAACAAAACAGAATCGAAATTCTCAAATAAAAACGCAAAACCATTTCAAACGGGAAATAATAATTGCAATGTGAATAGCGCTAGAACTACAGATTTGAGTGATCCCGAACTACGCCCTTCAACTTCTAATTGCAATAAGTCACCAAAAGTGAATGCAAATTATTCGACAAACAATACTAATGTCTTACTACGAACAGCTCTAGTTCAAATTGAATGTCGCGGTGAATTGTTCACAGTGCGAGCCTTGATAGATCCCGGCTCCGAACGAACTTTTCTATCCGAAAAAATTCGAAATCGTTTAAACATTAGGTCAAGAAAATCTCACTTCGAAATTATTGGAATCGGAGGCCAGAGTCAAACAGCTGAAAAAGAATGCGATTTGGTATTAGTTTCAAAAATGAAAGACTTTCGATTTCAAATTACAGCAATAATTCTACCTAGAGTTACCAATCACATTCCTTCCATGTCATTTACTGTCACAGATGCTTGTGGTCTCACGAATCTTGAATTAGCCGATCCTCATTTTAATGTGTCAGCTCCAATTGATTTAGTTCTTGGCAATGATAGTGAACGTTTCATTAATCTCGAAGGTATTAAAACAGACATTTGTGGCTCAGCATCCGCATATAGAACAGTTTTTGGTTGGGTACTCAGTGGACCAGTCCAAACAAAGCCATTAGTTTCCCTCTCCACAAGTGTTAGCTCTGACCCAGATAATAGTTTGGATACATTGTTGAGAAAATTCTGGGAACAGGAAGAAATTCCATCCCATCGATCTGAGTCGTCAGAGAATACGTACTGTGAAAATTTTTACAAAGAAACAACAAAACGTTTACCAAATGGGAGATACATGGTACGATTACCCTTTCGGCAAGATTTTCCTGATTCCCGTTTTCTAGGTCCTTCTAGATTCGTAGCACTAAGTCAATATGCGCGAATGGAACAAATGCTATCTAAAAATGCCTCATTAAGTCAGGAATATAATAATGTTCTCACTGAATATATCACTCTAGAACATATGGAAGAAACGACTTCCCTTGAATACTCTTCAGAAAACAAATACAACTCATTTTATCTTCCTCACCATGCGGTACTTAAGCC
The DNA here is from genome assembly GCA_905220375.1 of Tachina fera. Classification (NCBI taxonomy): domain Eukaryota; kingdom Metazoa; phylum Arthropoda; class Insecta; order Diptera; family Tachinidae; genus Tachina; species Tachina fera. The sequence goes on along the minus strand of LR999965.1, from coordinate 79,693,621 downwards.
CGAAAGCAAATCTACAAAAGTCAGGGTAGTGTTTAATGCTTCGCGTAAAACTAAGTCAGGATTTTCTTTAAATGATATACTGTGCACAGGTCCCTCTTTGCAAAATGACTTAACTACCATTATAATAAATTGGCGCCTCTACAAGTTTGTGTTTAATGGTGACATACAAAAAATGTATCGGCAGATTTTGATAGATCCTAAAGACAGGCCTTTTCAAAGAATTCTTTTCCAAAAATGTCAGCAGGAGGCCGTCAAGGATTATCAATTAAATACAGTTACATTTGGAGTTAATTGTGCGCCGTATCTCGCCATTAGAACACTGTTACAATTAGCAGCTGATTCTGAAGAACGCTTTCCCAGAGCATCTAAAATTTTGCAGAAAGAAACCTATGTCGATGACATCCTCTCCGGAGGTCATTCAATAGAAAACGCTATGGCTGCTCAAAATGAATTAGTACAAACACTAGAATCAGCAGGATTTTTGTTGAAGAAAATCACAGCCAACGATCCTTGCTTACTAAATTCTTTTCCTAAGGAAGATTTATATGACTCTAACTTTCTCAAGTTTTATGACTCAAGCTCAATGAAAACCCTTGGAATTCGTTGGAACGCGCTTACGGATTCGTTCACATATGCATTTGAATCTATACCTCACTCCAGTCAATTAACTAAAAGGATAGTATTATCCTCAGTTGCAAAATTATTTGATCCTGCAGGGTGGATATCTCCTATAATTATCAAAGGAAAAATACTCATTCAGCAACTCTGGCTAGAACGAATAGATTGGGACGATCCAGTAAGCTCAGATTCTCTCCGAATCTGGAATGAAATTATGAGCGATTTACCCAAGGTAAAAGAAATTCAGATTCCGCGTTGAATACAGTTCACTCCCGATGATACTGTTCAAATCCATGGCTTTTGCGATGCCTCAAAATTAGCCTATTGTGCAGCGGTATATATAAGAATACAAACGTCTACTTCCGTCGTATTTTCCAATTTGCTTGTTTCTAAAAGCAAAGTAGCTCCCTTAGCGTCCATCACCTTACCTCGGTTTGGAACTCTCAGGTGATGTAATGTTAGCAAAGCTGTTAAAACATACCGTTTCAACACTAAATTTAAAATCATATGAAATTTTTTTGTGGTGTGATTCATCCATTGTTCTAGGATGGTTAGCTAAACCACCAGCAACCTGGAAAGAAATATACGTTTCTAACCGCATTGGGCAAATACATCAGCTACTTCCGGATTCTAAGTGGCGCTACGTTCCCACCCACTGTAATCCTGCGGACATAGGATCAAGGGGTTGTAGAGCCCAATATTTAGTACATAATATCCTGTGGTGGCACGGCCCCGCTTGGCTTATTCTACCTAGTTCGGCGTGGCCACAGAACAATCCATTACAAGTTGGTAATACAATTAGAAATACGAACGAGAATCCCATTGAAGTTCAAAGTTATACTGTTCCCATCAGTAGTTTCTTAGCCGCACATGAAATCGATATTATGGAAAGATTTTCTTCTTACACTAAAGCATTACGTGTGCTATCATATATATTTCGATATATACGAAAATTTAAGCGTTCCTTTGCTGATCCAACATTCCCATTGTTGTATACGACTACTCAGCTAAGTCAAAATGAAGTCAATTCAGTAAAAACAAGGTTAATTTCTCTAGCCCAGCAACGATATTATAAATCTGAATACCACGCACTCACTAAATCTCAGCCAATCTCAAAGGAAAGCTCATTATATACGTTAAATCCATTTCTGGATACAAAAGGCGTTTTACGTGTGGGTGGTAGACTCGCTAATTCTTTTCTATCCTACAAAGAAAAGTTCCCTATTATTTTACCTCCAGATTCTAAATTTTGTCATTTATATTTGGCACACCTGCATGACATGCTAGCTCACGGCGAATGTAATTTAATGTGTAGAATGGTACAATCCGAGTATTACATCAATCGTCTTAAATTACGTGTAAAAAAACTAATTCGATATTGTAAAACGTGCATAATATATAAAAAACAATCGTGTTCTCAGATTATGGCTGCACTGCCAGCAGATCGATGCTACCTTTCCTTTCCGTTTAATATCACTGGTGTTGATTTCGCTGGACCATTTTAGCTTAAAGGTTCGACTCTTCGAAAGGCCCCGATTATAAAAGGTTACGCATGCATCTTCGTTTGTTTTGCTACAAAAGCAGCACACTTGGAACCGTGCTCCAGCCTATCTACAGCAGCTTTTCAAGCAACTTTTTCCCGCTTTGTGGGACGACGTGGTCTCCCAGCAAAAATCGTGTCCGACAATGGAAGAAACTTCGTAGGCGCGAACCGAGCAATGCGGAAAGAGTTCACAGCCTTTATAAATACAGTATCTACCGACATTGCTCAAAAATATATCACGCAAGGCTTTGAATGGTCTTTCATTCCTCCCCAGGCCCCTCATATGGGGGACTCTGGGAGTCAGCCGTCAAAAGCTTCAAATATCACTTAAAAAGAGTTGCTGGGGCACATCGGTTTACTTTTGAAGAGTTCGCGACTGTATTAGCCCGAATTGAAGGAGTCTTGAATTCGCGTCTAACAGCATTGACTCCCGGTCACTTTCTCCGTGGTGGTCCTATGATGGCTCTCCCTGAACCATCTTGCGAAAATTTACCTCTAATTACCCGATGGGAAAAACTTAAAGCTACTCACCATCAGTTCGCAATAAAATGGAAAGAAGAATATTTAAAATCGCTTCATAAACGATATAAATGGAAGTTTGCAACTCCCAATCTAAAACCAGATGATTTCGTTGTAGTAATGGACGATCTCTTACCTCCAAGTGAATGGCGGCTAGGAAGATTGGAAAAGGTTCATTATGGCTCAGACAAAAATGTTAGAGTTGTAGACGTTCGTACGTCAACTGGGGTCATCACTCGACCGATAACCAAGCTATGTTATTTACAATTTAACAATTTACCTGAGAATGTTGGCGATACAGCTGAATAACTTATATTTCTCCCCTAAAGCCTATCCTATCCTTTTACAATTTAATGCTCAATACTTTCATTAACCACCTTTCTATCCGCATTGTTATTTATGAAACTTTATTTATAGGGAATGAAATCAATCACCACGTGACCCAGAAATCCATAAATGTCAATTGTGTCACCGGTTCCACTCTATAAGGTATTGCAAAACCTTTTTGGCGATGGGTCCAACCGAACGGGATATAGTGGCTCGGCGGTTCGACTATTGTTTAAACTGTCTAGCGAGGACGCACAACGAATATAGTTGTGACAGCCCTGATCGTTGCAGATATTGTAATAGGCTGCATCATACATTACTGCATCCAAGAAGGCATCCCCGAATTAGAGCTCCAAGCCAGAATAGACATGGCCGAGCTCAGACACCTATACGTAACGTGCGTCATCGTCTTGGCACATCACCGCATCACCATAACAGCAGCAACAATCATCGGAGTCGCAATAACACCAATAGTCGTCGCTCTAACAACAATAGTCGCAGCAACACCAACATCCGCAGTCGCATCTCTAACCCCAATAGTCGTCGCAACAACAACAACACCAGTAATAGAACCACCAACTATCGCCATAACACCAACACCCGCCGTCAACGGACCAATGTACGCCGCAGTCAACAGCCTAATCAGCAAATTCTGTCCCAGGCTATCCGGTCATTGGCAGATGTTTTATGCGCATCCACCACATCTTAATTTGCACCAGTGCAAAGAGGGGCGCCATGTACAAATTAGCAGAAAGACCTTTTCATTTTTTATTATTTTTATTTATATCTTATTTAAATGCATTTTATATCGTTAAACTTATTAATATATCTTATTGAATTGTATTAATTATAGTGAATTAATTATTATGAATTTTATTACATCGTATTTCCAAAACGTTGGTAATACTGGTGTTTCATTACATCGAAACATAGTGAATTAAAACAAGTTAATGTACTAAAAGACCTTTAAGGTAATGAAAAGATAACAATAAACTGACTCTTCTAAAACAATCTCACTGGTAAGCACATCCTGCTCTATTTTCTTATTTAATCGAACTAATTCCTTTGGTTTGTTTTTTCTTCATTTACATACATATATTCAACATCAATCGTCCTTATAATTTCTCATCCCCTGAGAAATTATAAGCCAAGGATTTATCATTACGATAATCCTTATATATATTTATTTATGGTCATTCGAGCCGGATATGAACCAGCGACCTATGGAAGGACCATAGGTCCTTAGAGCATCTCTTGCTCTATTTTCTTATTTAATCGAACTAATTCCTTTGGTTTGTTTTTTCTTCATTTACATACATATATTCAACATCAATCGTCCTTATAAAGTGGAAGAGTCATTTGAAAGATGTATAGTCTCTGATGAAAGTGAAGAATATAAAATTCAAGCACAAGAGCAGTATGACTTGTGCATGGAAATTTATTATTTAACACTTTCTTAACTGCTTGAATTGTTAAAATTAGCAAAAGAAAGAGAGGCAACAATTAGCGAAGCTGCATCAACACAAAGTAGCACAAGTAATAATAATGATTCCGCTCTTCAATTACCACCCTGCGACACACAAGTCTTCTCAGGAAGTTATGAAGATTGGCCAGCATTCCGTGATATGTTTACAGCGGTATATATTAACCATCCCAGGTTAACTCTTGCAGAAAAACTATACCATCTACGCAACAAAACGACAGAAACTGCTGGAGCAATAGTCAAGAGATTTCCCCTAACAGATGATAATTTCAAATTAGCCTGGCAAGCTCTAAAATTGCGATATGAAAATGTGCGATTATTAGTCGATAATCAAATTAGAAATCTTTTTAATATTCCCGTTGCTGTCGAAGAAGATAGTGAGTCCCTTCAAGGAATTCATAGCGCAGTTTCCGATTGCTTGGCAATGCTTCAAACTTTAGGAGTTTCAGTAGAAGGCTGGGATCCCATTTTAGTCAACCTAATTTATTCAAAATTACCCCATGAAACTTTAGCTCATTGGGAGCAATCTCTTAACGCAAGTAGGAAATTACCAAAATGGTCTCAACTGAATTCCTCCTTAAAAGATGTGAAGTTGTAGAAAGAATTTCAACCATTAAATATACAAAGTCTTCCTTTTTTAGCCAACAGGATCCAAAAGTTCAAATATATACATCTCAAGAAAAGCTTATTTATAAATGTAAAATGTGCGAGAATGATCACAGTTTGAGAATCTGTCCACGATTCCGCAAGCTATCAATTCAAGAACGAGTAGATTTCGTTTTTAAAAATCAATTTTGTAACAATTGCTTGTCGCAATCTCACACAAAGAAAAATTGTTCAAGTAAAAATACTTGTTTGAATTGTGGCAAAAAACATCATACTATGCTTCATATGCGCTCGCTTAATACTACAAAAAACAAAACAGAATCGAAATTCTCAAATAAAAACGCAAAACCATTTCAAACGGGAAATAATAATTGCAATGTGAATAGCGCTAGAACTACAGATTTGAGTGATCCCGAACTACGCCCTTCAACTTCTAAATGCAATAAGTCACCAAAAGTGAATGCAAATTATTCGACAAACAATACTAATGTCTTACTACGAACAGCTCTAGTTCAAATTGAATGTCGCGGTGAATTGTTCACAGTGCGAGCCTTGATAGATCCCGGCTCCGAACGAACTTTTCTATCCGAAAAAATTCGAAATCGTTTAAACATTAGGTCAAGAAAATCTCACTTCGAAATTATTGGAATCGGAGGCCAGAGTCAAACAGCTGAAAAAGAATGCGATTTGGTATTAGTTTCAAAAATGAAAGACTTTCGATTTCAAATTACAGCAATAATTCTACCTAGAGTTACCAATCACATTCCTTCCATGTCATTTACTGTCACAGATGCTTGTGGTCTCACGAATCTTGAATTAGCCGATCCTCATTTTAATTTGTCAGCTCCAATTGATTTAGTTCTTGGCAATGATAGTGAACGTTTCATTAATCTCGAAGGTATTAAAACAGACATTTGTGGCTCAGCATCCGCATATAGAACAGTTTTTGGTTGGGTACTCAGTGGACCAGTCCAAACAAAGCCATTAGTTTCCCTCTCCACAAGTGTTAGCTCTGACCCAGATAATAGTTTGGATACATTGTTGAGAAAATTCTGGGAACAGGAAGAAATTCCATCCCATCGATCTGAGTCGTCAGAGAATACGTACTGTGAAAATTTTTACAAAGAAACAACAAAACGTTTACCAAATGGGAGATACATGGTACGATTACCCTTTCGGCAAGATTTTCCTGATTCCCGTTTTCTAGGTCCTTCTAGATTCGTAGCACTAAGTCAATATGCGCGAATGGAACAAATGCTATCTAAAAATGCCTCATTAAGTCAGGAATATAATAATGTTCTCACTGAATATATCACTCTAGAACATATGGAAGAAACGACTTCCCTTGAATACTCTTCAGAAAACAAATACAACTCATTTTATCTTCCTCACCATGCGGTACTTAAGCCCGAAAGCAAATCTACAAAAGTCAGGGTAGTGTTTAATGCTTCTCGTAAAACTAAGTCAGGATTTTCTTTAAATGATATACTGTGCACAGGTCCCTCTTTGCAAAATGACTTAACTACCATTATAATAAATTGGCGCCTCTACAAGTTTGTGTTTAATGGTGACATACAAAAAATGTATCGGCAGATTTTGATAGATCCTAAAGACAGGCCTTTTCAAAGAATTCTTTTCCAAAAATGTCAGCAGGAGGCCGTCAAGGATTATCAATTAAATACAGTTACATTTGGAGTTAATTGTGCGCCGTATCTCGCCATTAGAATACTGTTACAATTAGCAGCTGATTCTGAAGAACGCTTTCCCAGAGCATCTAAAATTTTGCAGAAAGAAACCTATGTCGATGGCATCCTCTCCGGAGGTCATTCAATAGAAAACGCTATGGCTGCTCAAAATGAATTAGTACAAACACTAGAATCAGCAGGATTTTTGTTGAAGAAAATCACAGCCAACGATCCTTGCTTACTAAATTCTTTTCCTAAGGAAGATTTATATGACTCTAACTTTCTCAAGTTTTATGACTCAAGCTCAATGAAAACCCTTGGAATTCGTTGGAACGCGCTTACGGATTCGTTCACATATGCATTTGAATCTATACCTCACTCCAGTCAATTAACTAAAAGGATAGTATTATTCTCAGTTGCAAAATTATTTGATCCTGCAGGGTGGATATCTCCTATAATCATCAAAGGAAAAATACTCATTCAGCAACTCTGGCTAGAACGAATAGATTGGGACGATCCAGTAAGCTCAGATTCTCTCCGAATCTGGAATGAAATTATGAGCGATTTACCCAAGGTAAAAGAAATTCAGATTCCGCGTTGGATACAGTTCACTCCCGATGATACTGTTCAAATCCATGGCTTTTGCGATGCCTCAAAATTAGCCTATTGTGCAGCGGTATATATAAGAATACAAACGTCTACTTCCGTCGTATTTTGCAATTTGCTTGTTTCCAAAAGCAAAGTAGCTCCCTTAGCGTCCATCACCTTACCTCGGTTGGAACTCTCAGGTGCTGTAATGTTAGCAAAGCTGTTAAAACATACCGTTTCAACACTAAATTTAAAATCATATGAAATTTTTTTGTGGTGTGATTCATCCATTGTTCTAGGATGGTTAGCTAAACCACCAGCAACCTGGAAAGAAATATACGTTTCTAACCGCATTGGGCAAATACATCAGCTACTTCCGGATTCTAAGTGGCGCTATGTTCCTACCCACTGTAATCCTGCGGACATAGGATCAAGGGGTTGTAGAGCCCAATATTTAGTACATAATATCCTGTGGTGGCACGGCCCCGCTTGGCTTATTCTACCTAGTTCGGCGTGGCCACAGAACAATCCATTACAAGTTGGTAATGCAATTAGAAATACGAACGAGAATCCCATTGAAGTTCAAAGTTATACTGTTCCCATCAGTAGTTTCTTAGCCGCACATGAAATCGATATTATGGAAAGATTTTCTTCTTACACTAGAGCATTACGTGTGCTATCATATATATTTCGATATATACGAAAATTTAAGCGTTCCTTTGCTGATCCAACATTCCCATTGTTGTATACGACTACTCAGCTAAGTCAAAATGAAGTCAATTCAGTAAAAACAAGGTTAATTTCTCTAGCCCAGCAACGATATTATAAATCTTTAATACCACGCACTCACTAAATCTCAGCCAATCTCAAAGGAAAGCTCATTATATACGTTAAATCCATTTCTGGATACAAAAGGCGTTTTACGTGTGGGTGGTAGACTCGCTAATTCTTTTCTATCCTACAAAGAAAAGTTCCCTATTATTTTACCTCCAGATTCTAAATTTTGTCATTTATATTTGGCACACCTGCATGACATGCTAGCTCACGGCGAATGTAATTTAATGTGTAGAATGGTACAATCGGAGTATTACATCAATCGTCTTAAATTACGTGTAAAAAAACTAATTCGATATTGTAAAACGTGCATAATATATAAAAAACAATCGTGTTCTCAGATTATGGCTGCACTGCCAGCAGATCGATGCTACCTTTCCTTTCCGTTTAATATCACTGGTGTTGATTTCGCTGGACCATTTTAGCTTAAAGGTTCGACTCTTCGAAAGGCCCCGATTATAAAAGGTTACGCATGCATCTTCGTTTGTTTTGCTACAAAAGCAGCACACTTGGAACCGTGCTCCAGCCTATCTACAGCAGCTTTTCAAGCAACTTTTTCCCGCTTTGTGGGACGACGTGGTCTCCCAGCAAAAATCGTGTCCGACAATGGAAGAAACTTCGTAGGCGCGAACCGAGCAATGCGGAAAGAGTTCACAGCCTTTATAAATACAGTATCTACCGACATTGCTCAAAAATATATCACGCAAGGCTTTGAATGGTCTTTCATTCCTCCCCAGGCCCCTCATATGGGGGGACTCTGGGAGTCAGCCGTCAAAAGCTTCAAATATCACTTAAAAAGAGTTGCTGGGGCACATCCGTTTACTTTTGAAGAGTTCGCGACTGTATTAGCCCGAATTGAAGGAGTCTTGAATTCGCGTCTAACAGCATTGACTCCCGGTCACTTTCTCCGTGGTGGTCCTATGATGGCTCTCCCTGAACCATCTTGCGAAAATTTACCTCTAATTACCCGATGGGAAAAACTTAAAGCTACTCACCATCAGTTCGCAATAAAATGGAAAGAAGAATATTTAAAATCGCTTCATAAACGATATAAATGGAAGTTTGCAACTCCCAATCTAAAACCAGATGATTTCGTTGTAGTAATGGACGATCTCTTACCTCCAAGTGAATGGCGGCTAGGAAGATTGGAAAAGGTTCATTATGGCTCAGACAAAAATGTTAGAGTTGTAGACGTTCGTACGTCAACTGGGGTCATCACTCGACCGATAACCAAGTTATGTTATTTACAATTTAACAATGTACCTGAGAATGTTGGCGATACAGCTGAATAACTTATATTTCTCCCCTAAAGCCTATCCTATCCTTTTACAATTTAATGCTCAATACTTTCATTAACCACCTTTCTATCCGCATTGTTATTTATGAAACTTTATTTATAGGGAACGAAATCAATCACCACGTGACCCAGAAATCCATAAATGTCAATTGTGTCACCGGTTCCACTCTATAAGGTATTGCAAAACCTTTTTGGCGATGGGTCCAACCGAACGGGATTTAGTGGCTCGGCGGTTCGACTATTGTTTAAACTGTCTAGCGAGGACGCACAACGAATATAGTTGTGACAGCCCTGATCGTTGCAGATATTGTAATAGGCTGCATCATACATTACTGCATCCAAGAAGGCATCCCCGAATTAGAGCTCCAAGCCAGAATAGACATGGCCGAGCTCAGACACCTATACGTAACGTGCGTCATCGTCTTGGCACATCACCGCATCACCATAACAGCAGCAACAATCATCAGAGTCGCAATAACACCAATAGTCGTCGCTCTAACAACAATAGTCGCAGCAACACCAACATCCGCAGTCGCATCTCTAACCCCAATAGTCGTCGCAACAACAACAACACCAGTAATAGAACCACCAACTATCGCCATAACACCAACACCCGCCGTCAACGGACCAATGTACGCCGCAGTCAACAGCCTAATCAGCAAATTCTGTCCCAGGCTATCCGGTCATTGGCAGATGTTTTATGCGCATCCACCACATCTTAATTTGCACCAGTGCAAAGAGGGGCGCCATGTACAAATTAGCAGAAAGACCTTTTCATTTTTTATTATTTTTATTTATATCTTATTTAAATGCATTTTATATCGTTAAATTTATTAATATATCTTATTGAATTGTATTAATTATAGTGAATTAATTATTATGAATTTTATTACATCGTATTTCCAAAACGTTGGTAATACTGGTGTTTCATTACATCGAAACATAGTGAATTAAAACAAGTTAATGTACTAAAAGACCTTTAAGGTAATGAAAAGATAACAATAAACTGACTCTTGTAAAACAATCTCACTGGTAAGCATATCCTGCTCTATTTTCTTATTTAATCGAACTAATTCCTTTGGTTTGTTTTTTCTTCATTTACATACATATATTCAACATCAATCGTCCTTATAATTTCTCATCCCCTGAGAAATTATAAGCCAAGGATTTATCATTACGATAATCCTTATATATATTTATTTATGGTCATTCGAGCCGGATATGAACCAGCGACCTATGGAAGGACCATAGGTCCTTAGAGCATCTCCTGCTCTATTTTCTTATTTAATCGAACTAATTCCTTTGGTTTGTTTTTTCTTCATTTACATACATATATTCAACATCAATCGTCCTTATAAAGTGGAAGAGTCATTTGAAAGATGTATGGTCTCTGATGAAAGTGTTGAATATAAAATTCAAGCACAAGAGCAGTATGACTTGTGCATGGAAATTTATTATTTAACACTTTCTAAACTGCTTGAATTGTTAAAATTAGCAAAAGAAAGAGAGGCAACAATTAGCGTAGCTGCATCAACACAAAGTAGCACAAGTAATAATAATGATTCCGCTCTTCAATTACCACCTTGCGACACACCAGTCTTCTCAGGAAGTTATGAAGATTGGCCAGCATTCCGTGATATGTTTACAGCGGTATATATTAACCATCCCAGGTTAACTCTTGCAGAAAAACTATACCATCTACGCAACAAAACGACAGAAACTGCTGGAGCAATAGTCAAGAGATTCCCCCTAACAGATGATAATTTCAAATTAGCCTGGCAAGCTCTAAAATTGCGATATGAAAATGTGCGAGTATTAGTCGATAATCAAATTAGAAATCTTTTTAATATTCCCGTTGCTGTCGAAGAAGATAGTGAGTCCCTTCAAGGAATTCATAGCGCAGTTTCCGATTGCTTGGCAATGCTTCAAACTTTAGGAGTTTCAGTAGAAGGCTGGGATCCCATTTTAGTCAACCTAATTTATTCAAAATTACCCCATGAAACTTTAGCTCATTGGGAGCAATCTCTTAACGCAAGTAGGGAATTACCAAAATGGTCTCAACTGAGTGAATTCCTGCTTAAAAGATGTGAAGTTGTAGAAAGAATTTCAACCATTAAATATACAAAGTCTTCCTTTTTTAGCCAACAGGATCCAAAAGTTCAAATATATACATCTCAAGAAAAGCTTATTTATAAATGTAAAATGTGCGAGAATGATCACAGTTTGAGAATCTGTCCACGATTCCGCAAGCTATCAATTCAAGAACGAGTAGATTTCGTTTTTAAAAATCAATTTTGTAACAATTGCTTGTCGCAATCTCACACAAAGAAAAATTGTTCAAGTAAAAATACTTGTTTGAATTGTGGCAAAAAACATCATACTATGCTTCATATGCGCTCGCTTAATACTACAAAAAACAAAACAGAATCGAAATTCTCAAATAAAAACGCAAAACCATTTCAAACGGAAAATAATAATTGCAATGTGAATAGCGCTAGAACTACAGATTTGAGTGATTCCGAACTACGCCCTTCAACTTCTAATTGCAATAAGTCACCAAAAGTGAATGCAAATTATTCGACAAACAATACTAATGTCTTACTACGAACAGCTCTAGTTCAAATTGAATGTCGCGGTGAATTGTTCACAGTGTGAGCCTTGATAGATCCCGGCTCCGAACGAACTTTTCTATCCGAAAAAAATCGAAATCGTTTAAACATTAGGTCAAGAAAATCTCACTTCGAAATTATTGGAATCGGAGGCCAGAGTCAAACAGCTGGAAAAGAATGCGATTTGGTATTAGTTTCAAAAATGAAAGACTTTCGATTTCAAATTACAGCAATAATTCTACCTAGAGTTACCAATCACATTCCTTCCATGTCATTTACTGTCAGATGCTTGTGGTCTCACGAATCTTGAATTAGCCGATCCTCATTTTAATGTGTCAGCTCCAATTGATTTAGTTCTTGGCAATGATAGTGAACGTTTCATTAATCTCGAAGGTATTAAAAGAGACATTTGTGGCTCAGCATCCGCATATAGAACAGTTTTTGGTTGGGTACTCAGTGGACCAGTCCAAACAAAGCCATTAGTTTCCCTCTCCACAAGTGTTAGCTCTGACCCAGATAATAGTTTGGATACATTGTTGAGAAAATTCTGGGAACAGGAAGAAAATCCCATCGATCTGAGTCGTCAGAGAATACGTACTGTGAAAATTTTTACAAAGAAACAACAAAACGTTTACCAAATGGGAGATACATGGTACGATTACCCTTTCGGCAAGATTTTCCTGATTCTCGTTTTCTAGGTCCTTCTAGATTCGTAGCACTAAGTCAATATGCGCGAATGGAACAAATGCTATCTAAAAATGCCTCATTAAGTCAGGAATATAATAATGTTCTCACTGAATATATCACTCTAGAACATATGGAAGAAACGACTTCCCTTGAATACTCTTCAGAAAACAAATACAACTCATTTTATCTTCCTCACCATGCGGTACTTAAGCCCGAAAGCAAATCTACAAAAGTCAGGGTAGTGTTTAATGCTTCGCGTAAAACTAAGTCAGGATTTTCTTTAAATGATATACTGTGCACAGGTCCCTCTTTGCAAAATGACTTAACTACCATTATAATAAATTGGCGCCTCTACAAGTTTGTGTTTAATGGTGACATACAAAAAATGTATCGGCAGATTTTGATAGATCCTAAAGACAGGCCTTTTCAAAGAATTCTTTTCCAAAAATGTCAGCAGGAGGCCGTCAAGGATTATCAATTAAATACAGTTACATTTGGAGTTAATTGTGCGCCGTATCTCGCCATTAGAACACTGTTACAATTAGCAGCTGATTCTGAAGAACGCTTTCCCAGAGCATCTAAAATTTTGCAGAAAGAAACCTATGTCGATGACATCCTCTCCGGAGGTCATTCAATAGAAAACGCTATGGCTGCTCAAAATGAATTAGTACAAACACTAGAATCAGCAGGATTTTTGTTGAAGAAAATCACAGCCAACGATCCTTGCTTACTAAATTCTTTTCCTAAGGAAGATTTATATGACTCTAACTTTCTCAAGTTTTATGACTCAAGCTCAATGAAAACCCTTGGAATTCGTTGGAACGCGCTTACGGATTCGTTCACATATGCATTTGAATCTATACCTCACTCCAGTCAATTAACTAAAAGGATAGTATTATCCTCAGTTGCAAAATTATTTGATCCTGCAGGGTGGATATCTCCTATAATCATCAAAGGAAAAATACTCATTCAGCAACTCTGGCTAGAACGAATAGATTGGGACGATCCAGTAAGCTCAGATTCTCTCCGAATCTGGAATGAAATTATGAGCGATTTACCCAAGGTAAAAGAAATTCAGATTCCGCGTTGGATACAGTTCACTCCCGATGATACTGTTCAAATCCATGGCTTTTGCGATGCCTCAAAATTAGCCTATTGTGCAGCGGTATATATAAGAATACAAACGTCTACTTCCGTCGTATTTTCCAATTTGCTTGTTTCCAAAAGCAAAGTAGCTCCCTTAGCGTCCATCACCTTACCTCGGTTGGAACCCTCAGGTGCTGTAATGTTAGCAAAGCTGTTAAAACATACCGTTTAAACACTAAATTTAAAATCATATGAAATTTTTTTGTGGTGTGATTCATCCATTGTTCTAGGATGGTTAGCTAAACCACCAGCAACCTGGAAAGAAGTATACGTTTCTAACCGCATTGGGCAAATACATCAGCTACTTCCGGATTCTAAGTGGCGCTATGTTCCTACCCACTGTAATCCTGCGGACATAGGATCAAGGGGTTGTAGAGCCCAAGATTTAGTACATAATATCCTGTGGTGGCACGGCCCCGCTTGGCTTATTCTACCTAGTTCGGCGTGGCCACAGAACAATCCATTACAAGTTGGTAATGCAATTAGAAATACGAACGAGAATCCCATTGAAATTCAAAGTTATACTGTTCCCATCAGTAGTTTCTTAGCCGCACATGAAATCGATATTATGGAAAGATTTTCTTCTTACACTAGAGCATTACGTGTGCTATCATATATATTTCGATATATACGAAAATTTAAGCGTTCCTTTGCTGATCCAACATTCCCATTGTTGTATACGACTACTCAGCTAAGTCAAAATGAAGTCAATTCAGTAAAAACAAGGTTAATTTCTCTAGCCCAGCAACGATATTATAAATCTGAATACCACGCACTCACTAAATCTCAGCCAATCTCAAAGGAAAGCTCATTATATACGTTAAATCCATTTCTGGATACAAAAGGCGTTTTACGTGTGGGTGGTAGACTCGCTAATTCTTTTCTATCCTACAAAGAAAAGTTCCCTATTATTTTACCTCCAGATTCTAAATTTTGTTATTTATATTTGGCACACCTGCATGACATGCTAGCTCACGGCGAATGTAATTTAATGTGTAGAATGGTACAATCCGAGTATTACATCAATCGTCTTAAATTACGTGTAAAAAAACTAATTCGATATTGTAAAACGTGCATAATATATAAAAAACAATCGTGTTCTCAGATTATGGCTGCACTGCCAGCAGATCGATGCTACCTTTCCTTTCCGTTTAATATCACTGGTGTTGATTTCGCTGGACCATTTGAGCTTAAAGGTTCGACTCTTCGAAAGGCCCCGATTATAAAAGGTTACGCATGCATCTTCGTTTGTTTTGCTACAAAAGCAGCACACTTGGAACCGTGCTCCAGCCTATCTACAGCAGCTTTTCAAGCAACTTTTTCCCGCTTTGTGGGACGACGTGGTCTCCCAGCAAAAATCGTGTCCGACAATGGAAGAAACTTCGTAGGCGCGAACCGAGCAATGCGGAAAGAGTTCACAGCCTTTATAAATACAGTATCTACCGACATTGCTCAAAAATATATCACGCAAGGCTTTGAATGGTCTTTCATTCCTCCCCAGGCCCCTCATATGGGGGGACTCTGGGAGTCAGCCGTCAAAAGCTTCAAATATCACTTAAAAAGAGTTGCTGGGGCACATCGGTTTACTTTTGAAGAGTTCGCGACTGTATTAGCCCGAATTGAAGGAGTCTTGAATTCGCGTCCCATATCAGCTCTCTCTGAAGACCCGAATGATCTAACAGCATTGACTCCCGGTCACTTTCTCCGTGGTGGTCCTATGATGGCTCTCCCTGAACCATCTTGCGAAAATTTACCTCTAATTACCCGATGGGAAAAACTTAAAGCTACTCACCATCAGTTCGCAATAAAATGGAAAGAATATTTAAAATCGCTTCATAAACGCTTCATAAACGATATAAATGGAAGTTTGCAACTCCCAATCTAAAACCAGATGATTTCTTTGTAGTAATGGACGATCTCTTACCTCCAAGTGAATGGCGGCTAGGAAGATTGGAAAAGGTTCATTATGGGTCAGACAAAAATGTTAGAGTTGTAGACGTTCGTACGTCAACTGGGGTCATCACTCGACCGATAACCAAGTTATGTTATTTACCATTTAACAATGTACCTGAGAATGTTGGCGATACAGCTGAATAACTTATATTTCTCCCCTAAAGCCTATCCTATCCTTTTACAATTTAATGCTCAATACTTTCATTAACCACCTTTCTATCCGCATTGTTATTTATGAAACTTTATTTATAGGGAATGAAATCAATCACCACGTGACCCAGAAATCCATAAATGTCAATTGTGTCATCGGTTCCACTCTATAAGGTATTGCAAAACCTTTTTGGCGATGGGTCCAACCGAACGGGATATAGTGGCTCGGCGGTTCGACTATTGTTTAAACTGTCTAGCGAGGACGCACAACGAATATAGTTGTGACAGCCCTGATCGTTGCAGATATTGTAATAGGCTGCATCATACATTACTGCATCCAAGAAGGCATCCCCGAATTAGAGCTCCAAGCCAGAATAGACATGGCCGAGCTCAGACACCTATACGTAACGTGCGTCATCGTCTTGGCACATCACCGCATCACCATAACAGCAGCAACAATCATCGGAGTCGCAATAACACCAATAGTCGTCGCTCTAACAACAATAGTCGCAGCAACACCAACATCCGCAGTCGCCTCTCTAACCCCAATAGTCGTCGCAACAACAACAACACCAGTAATAGAACCACCAACTATCGCCATAACACCAACACCCGCCGTCAACGGACCAATGTACGCCGCAGTCAACAGCCTAATCAGCAAATTCTGTCCCAGGCTATCCTGTCATTGGCAGATGTTTTATGCGCATCCACCACATCTTAATTTGCACCAGTGCAAAGAGGGGCGCCATGTACAAATTAGCAGAAAGACCTTTTCATTTTTTATTATTTTTATTTATATCTTATTTAAATGCATTTTATATCGTTAAACTTATTAATATATCTTATTGAATTGTATTAATTATAGTGAATTAATTATTATGAATTTTATTACATCGTATTTCCAAAACGTTGGTAATACTGGTGTTTCATTACATCGAAACATAGTGAATTAAAACAAGTTAATGTACTAAAAGACCTTTAAGGTAATGAAAAGATAACAATAAACTGACTCTTGTAAAACAATCTCACTGGTAAGCATATCCTGCTCTATTTTCATATTTAATCGAACTAATTCCTTTGGTTTGTTTTTTCTTCATTTACATACATATACACACACATTGAAAAGATAAAATGGCAATGTAAGTACAAAAGTTATTTACGCACATACCTACATACATATATTCTCAAATACAAAAGATCCATACCAATCCTTAATGTAACAAAGTTTAAAGAAATAATACCTACATTCTCATGTACCTCATATGTTGGAAAATCCAATGAAAAAATAAAATTAAAAAAAAAAAGTGAAATAGAGACAACAGTGATAAGAAAAAATTCAAATAACTAAAATTTCACAAATAATTACATACATACATACAAAGATATTAAGAAGTGAAAATGTCCAAAAATTAAAGCTAAAAGATTTATACCTGAATAAAAGTGCATGAAAATAAATAAATATGTGCATACAAAAAGTACTAATTGCCAAATTCCTCAAGAAAATTTGAAATTAATTACATACATACATACCATATAAAAGTGCATGAAAATAAATAAATATGTACATACAAAAGGTACTAATTGCCAAATTCCTCAAAAAATTTTAAAATTAGTTATATGTACAAAAACAAAAAAAAAACCGTGAAGAAATCAGTTACATTCCAAAAGTCAGTGCAGTTACAAATATATAAAAACTACTTATATACATACTTATGTATGCACATATGTATGTAAGTATATGCTTATATACAGAAAAGAAGACATCAGTTACATTCCAAAGTCATTGCCCTTTACAAATATATAAGAAGAAAAAAATGTATGTACATGTGTACATACTTACATATTACATACAGTAACTGAAATTAAATAATTGAAAAGTAAAGTGAAAAAAGAAACCATTAAATGAATCAATTGCATACGTACATAGTACATTAAAGGATAATTCTTATATACATATGAACATACATATTTACAAAAAAAAAATCTAAAGGAAAAAAATCTCTACCACCTTTGCAATAAAGATCATCAACATTAGAATAATAAGATCAATAATTGCATACATAAACGCATACACAAGTTCATACATACATATGTGCATATATCAAAGCTGTGGATAAATAAAAGTAAATAAAAAAGAACCAAACGCACAGTGGGCTAATAGTGAGCAAATATTAGTGAAAATTTTAGAAGAAGCAAAGTTGCTAATATTAAATACAGAATAAAATAAATAAATAAAAAGATAATTTGATACTCACATTATAAAAAAAAATAAAAAATTGTCTACGGAAAAATTACATATGTATGTATTTATACAAGTGGGTGGTGATTACCTACATATGTACGTATATAAATTTATATTCAATTGTGGTGGCACAAATTAACATAAACACAAGTAAATATGTATGTACAATATTAATGGCACAGTGATTTTGATGGAAACAAATAAATAAAATAGACTTTTGAAAATATTATGCAGTCAACTCTAAAATAAAATTGATGCTTATACTCAATGAACAACTACATTGGCAATTAGTATTTGTAAGTACACTATTCATGTATGTATGTTTAGAATTTCAATTAAATAAAAGTATTTATCCCAATTAACACATAATCAATTCGGCACAGTGGTTTCAAAGATAAAGTGCATACCCGAAAATTTTCACTATGTCCCTTAAAACTTTAATTTAAAACTAAATTTATAAAAGCAAATCTATTCACTTATGTATATATATAACAGCGAGTATCGTGACCGCGTTTCGTGCGTTCTGTAATTTAATTCCTCTTGAATTGTGTTTAATCACATCATTTCTATGATTTCATAACTTTATGCTTACCAAGTCTTGAATCAATAAATAATAACTACGTACTAAACGAATTTTAGATCACTAGAAGCAATTCAGATCAAACAATCTTTGAATATTTAAAAATCCAAATTACAAATGGTTTACTTACTAACACCTCCATTGCAAAATTAAATGCATCCTTTAAAAAAAATATAAATCACAAACACTTAATGATTTAGCAACCGAAATACGAATTACAAAGTATTTGTCAATCCAAATTACAAAGGATTAAGTTATAAATCGACAAAGGTGCATAATAAATCTATCTCAAGCCGAAGATTTTTTTTCTCGTCATACTGTGATCTAAAATTTTGTAAAACAATTTGATAAATCCAAATTACAAAGGATTAAGTTATCAATCGACAAAGGTGCATAATAAATCTCTCTCAAGCAGAAGATTTTTTTTCTCGTCATACTGTGATCTAAAAATTTGTAAAACAAATTGATAAATCCAAATTACAGAGGATAATTTAAAAACTAGTTTATTTACGTAAATAATATACAATGTCGGTTGACGTGAAGAAATGTCTGCTTAATGTCAAGAAATTTAAGGCATTATGTAAAAAATGCGATACCGGTACCTCAAATGATTCTGAATCCTTGTTAAATATTACAAAAAAGGATGTTGAGGCAAGCTGGAATAAAGTGGAAGAGTCATTTGAAAGATATATGGTCTCTGATGAAAGTGAAGAATATAAAATTCAAGCACAAGAGCAGTATGACTTGTGCATGGAAATTTATTATTTAACACTTTCTTAACTGCTTGAATTGTTAAAATTAGCAAAAGAAAGAGAGGCAACAATTAGCGTAGCTGCATCAACACAAAGTAGCACAAGTAATAATAATGATTCCGCTCTTCAATTACCACCTTGCGACACACAAGTCTTATCAGGAAGTTATGAAGATTGGCCAGCATTCCGTGATATGTTTACAGCGGTATATATTAACCATCCCAGGTTAACTCTTGCAGAAAAACTATAACATCTACGCAACAAAACGACAGAAACTGCTGGAGCAATAGTCAAGAGATTCCCCCTAACAGATGATAATTTCAAATTAGCCTGGCAAGCTCTAAAATTGCGATATGAAAATGTGCGAGTATTAGCCGATAATCAAATTAGAAATCTTTTTAATATTCCCGTTGCTGTCGAAGAAGATAGTGAGTCCCTTCAAGGAATTCATAGCGCAGTTTCCGATTGCTTGGCAATGCTTCAAACTTTAGGAGTTTCAGTAGAAGGCTGGGATCCCATTTTAGTCAACCTAATTTATTCAAAATTACCCCATGAAACTTTAGCTCATTGGGAGCAATCTCTTAACGCAAGTAGGGAATTACCAAAATGGTCTCAACTGAGTGAATTCCTCCTTAAAAGATGTGAAGTTGTAGAAAGAATTTCAACCATTAAATATACAAAGTCTTCCTTTTTTAGCCAACAGGATCCAAAAGTTCAAATATATACATCTCAAGAAAAGCTTATTTATAAATGTAAAATGTGCGAGAATGATCACAGTTTGAGAATCTGTCCACGATTCCGCAAGCTATCAATTCAAGAACGAGTAGATTTCGAAAAATTGTTCAAGTAAAAATACTTGTTTGAATTGTGCCAAAAAACATCATACTATGCTTCATATGCGCTCGCTTAATACTACAAAAAACAAAACAGAATCGAAATTCTCAAATAAAAACGCAAAACCATTTCAAACGGAAAATAATAATTGCAATGTGAATAGCGCTAGAACTACAGATTTGAGTGATTCCGAACTACGCCCTTCAACTTCTAATTGCAATAAGTCACCAAAAGTGAATGCAAATTATTCGACAAACAATACTAATGTCTTACTACGAACAGCTCTAGTTCAAATTGAATGTCGCGGTGAATTGTTCACAGTGCGAGCCTTGATAGATCCCGGCTCCGAACGAACTTTTCTATCCGAAAAAATTCGAAATCGTTTAAACATTAGGTCCAGAAAATCTCACTTCGAAGTTATTGGAATCGGAGGCCAGAGTCAAACAGCTGAAAAAGAATGCGATTTGGTATTAGTTTCAAAAATGAAAGACTTTCGATTTCAAATTACAGCAATAATTCTACCTAGAGTTACCAATCACATTCCTTCCATGTCATTTACTGTCACAGATGCTTGTGGTCTCACGAATCTTGAATTAGCCGATCCTCATTTTAATGTGTCAGCTCCAATTGATTTAGTTCTTGGCAATGATAGTGAACGTTTCATTAATCTCGAAGGTATTAAAAGAGACATTTGTGGCTCAGCATCCGCATATAGAACAGTTTTTGGTTGGGTACTCAGTGGACCAGCCCAAACAAAGCCATTCGTTTCCCTCTCTACAAGTGTTAGCTCTGACCCAGATAATAGTTTGGATACATTGTTGAGAAAATTCTGGGAACAGGAAGAAATTCCATCCCATCGATCTGAGTCGTCAGAGAATACGTACTGTGAAAATTTTTACAAAGAAACAACAAAACGTTTACCAAATGGGAGATACATGGTACGATTACCCTTTCGGCAAGATTTTCCTGATTCCCGTTTTCTAGGTCCTTCTAGATTCGTAGCACTAAGTCAATATGCGCGAATGGAACAAATGCTATCTAAAAATGCCTCATTAAGTCAGGAATATAATAATGTTCTCACTGAATATATCACTCTAGAACATATGGAAGAAACGACTTCCCTTGAATACTCTTTAGAAAACAAATACAACTCATTTTATCTTCCTCACCATGCGGTACTTAAGCCCGAAAGCAAATCTACAAAAGTCAGGGTAGTGTTTAATGCTTCGCGTAAAACTAAGTCAGGATTTTCTTTAAATGATATACTGTGCACAGGTCCCTCTTTGCAAAATGACTTAACTACCATTATAATAAATTGGCGCCTCTACAAGTTTGTGTTTAATGGTGACATACAAAAAATGTATCGTCAGATTTTGATAGATCCTAAAGACAGGCCTTTTCAAAGAATTCTTTTCCAAAAATATCAGCAGGAGGCCGTCAAGGATTATCAATTAAATACAGTTACATTTGGAGTTAATTGTGCGCCGTACCTCGCCATTAGAACACTGTTACAATTAGCAGCTGATTCTGAAGAACGCTTTCCCAGAGCATCTAAAATTTTGCAGAAAGAAACCTATGTCGATGACATCCTCTCCGGAGGTCATTCAATAGAAAACGCTATGGCTGCTCAAAATGAATTAGTACAAACACTAGAATCAGCAGGATTTTTGTTGAAGAAAATCACAGCCAACGATCCTTGCTTACTAAATTCTTTTCCTAAGGAAGATTTATATGACTCTAACTTTCTCAAGTTTTATGACTCAAGCTCAATGAAAACCCTTGGAATTCGTTGGAACGCGCTTACGGATTCGTTCACATATTTTTTTTTTTTTTTTATGCATGTTTTTTTATTTATTGTATCTTCATATATGAACTAACAATAAGTATTCAAATCTTAAATCTAACATATAATTAATAGGCCCGACCAATGCCAGACCTAACTAAGTGATAGTTGTAAATAATACATAAGTAGTGATAAGCAAAAAAAAAATAAAAAATTTCAAGCAACTTCATTCGGAGTGTTTAGTATTAGAGCCCTTGTATCTCTCTTTTTTAAGCGGATGTGTCCAGTAAAGTTCAAAATATTACGAGCAAGCGGGTTAGGATGTGACTCGAGTTTCGTTAGATATTTGCCTGCGTATTTTGCAATTTCTTCAATCACTAGTGGCATATTTAAATCACGATGTATATTTGAATTCTTAATGTACCATGGAGCAGATGTTATTAACCTTAAAATTTTGTTTTGTCTTCGTTGAATTCTCTCTACATTGGAAGCAGAAGCAGTGCCCCATAAGTGGATACCGTAACACCATATTGGCTTTAAAAGCGACTTGTATATTAAAAGTTTGCAGTCTAGGCTGAGTGTTGAGTTTCTGCCAATCAGCCAATGTACCTGAGTTAATTTTAGTTTCATTTGAGTTAACTTATAGTCAATGTGATGTTTCCATGTAAGCCGTCGATCGAGGTGTATACCAAGATATTTCACATGTGAATGTTGAGGAACAACTTGATTATTAATCCGAATGGGGGAACAAGTATCTCTTCGTAAGGTAAATGTTATATGGACACACTTTTGTTCATTTACCTTAATTCTCCATAAGTTTAACCATAGTTCCATCTGGCTATTGTGTTCCTGGAGTTTTCGGGATGCCTCATCAGGGATTTCGTGCATACTAAGGCAGGCTGTATCGTCGGCAAATGTAGAAGTGTGGATACTACTGCTCACAGGCATATCACAAGTATAAATCAAATATAAAAATGGCCCCAATATACTCCCCTGTAGCACACCGGATGAGATAGTTTCAGGCATACTCATAAAGTGTCCTTCCACAACTGTAAATTTTCGTGCAACAATGTAACTTTCCAAAAGATTTAGAATGTTTATTGGTAAATATGTCTTCAATTTCAAAATCAGGCCTTAATGCCACACTTTATCAAATACCTGAGAAACATCAATAAACACGGCAGAACAATACTTCTTTTCCTCAAATGTTTTTCTGATAAATTGAACCAATCTATGCGTTGCTCAATGGTGCTATGCTGGCTTCTAAAACCAAATTGATGGTCCGGGATGCACCCATTATCAGTTAAAATTGCAGACAATTTTGTCATGAGTAGCTTTTCAAAAAGCTTTGACATTGTTGACAGTAAACTTATTGGCCTATATGACTCAGCCTTGGAAAGATCTTTACCTGGCTTTGGAATCATTTTAACCTTGGCAAGCTTCCAGCAGTCTGGATAATACTCCAGTCGTAAAATGGCATTAAAAATGAATAACAGGATTCTAATTGCAGTACGAGGTAACTTAATCAGCATCTGGTTACTACTTCCATCCATACCGGGAGCTTTTTTCGGGTTGAGTTCGGCAATTAGTTTTTGTACATCACACATCGTAAATTTTAAGGGTCGAGGGGGTAGAGCAACTACAGTCGGCAAATCAGCAACACCGGTACATGTATTTGGTGTAAATACGGATTTTAAATGCTCAGCAAATATGTTACCTTTTTCAGTATCGCTTCTTGCCCAACCTCCGGTAGATGTGCGCAGAGGTGGCTTAAACTCAACGGGTGTTTTAAGCTTTTTAGCAGCGCGCCACAAAGAGTAATTAGGTGCTGGTGTGACATCAAGGCCTTCCAGATAATTTTTGAAAGATGCAGTTTTTTCAGATGCAAGCAACTCTTGGAGTCGTTTAGTGCACTCTTTAAATCTTATTTTGTGTTGAGGTGATCTGTGCTGTTGCCATTCCCTTCTAGCTCTTCTTTTTTCACGTACGAGATGTTCAACGTCTGTAGAATAAATTTTATTGCACCCAGTATACGGATGGGAGGTAGTGGCATGTTCAGAAGCTTGTTTAATATTCTCGTTAAGATTTGCAATGTTCGATTCAATATCATTGGGTGTTCTTAACGTAATATTTTCCGTGCAATGACTACTAAGATATTTTTTGAATCCCAATTAACACGATTTATCATCTTGACTTATGGGTGAGGTAAAGTGCTTCTCAGTGGACTACAGATTGTAACGATCGTGGGAGAGTGATCAGACGACACATCTAGGGAAGCTTCAATGTGAATTAATTCCCTAGAAATACTTTTTATGACGCCGAAATCTATAACATCCGGAATTTTTCGTACGTCAGTAGGCCAGTAAGTAGGCTCCCCCCTTGAAATAACATCCAAACCCATTTTTAAAATTGTGTTGTACAACGCCCTACCTCTAGGCGTAATAAGACGCGAACCCCAGAACGTATGCTTAGCATTGTAGTCGCCAGCTGCAACGAAACAAGGTCCAAGAGATTTGTAGAACTTCTCGTATTGGTCCTCAGTGATTGAAAATCTGGGAGAGGAGTAAATTGAAGATATCACGAAATTTGTACTAAAATTTTCAATGCAGATATTTGTTGCTTGTAGATGTTCTTCACAAATGTTGTCAAGAATATAGTGCTTGAGTCTTGACTTTATTAGAATTGCTGATCCACCGCATGCTCTCCCTCTAGGGTCCTTTGTGTCATATAAAGTGTAGCCATTAATTTTAAAGAGGCTTCTAGAAGTCAAAGGAGTCTCAGAGACCAACATTATATCAATATTTTTTTCCGTAAGGAAGTGCTCAAGTTCATTTTTATGTTGGCGAATGCCGTTTGCGTTCCAGAAACATATTTTTAATATGTTCATGGTTTGTTTACTAATGCTTGAAGCAGAGTATTCTGCATTCTCAGCATTTCTTGCATCATGGTAGTCATATTTGTTGTAAAGTTGTTTATAGTTAGCACCAGATTCTCAATAGTAGCTTCAAGGCGACTAAAGTTAAAGCTTGAATTTGCATTCGTTGAATTATTTGGCGGTGAAACATTTGGTGTGGGAATAGAACTAGCCTTAGCAGCATCGGCATACGATACACGTGAAGTAACTGGTTGGCTCACTTGAGCAAAAGTGGCGGAGTACGCATTTAATGGTTGAGCTGGAGCTAATTTAGGTTTTTGCACCATAGCCTGCTTGACGAAAGAGTACACAGGACATCCTCTGTAGTTAGCGGTGTGATTGCCTCCACAATTACTGCATTTTTTTCCGCTTGATCTTTTGGTTTGGTACAACTTGCAGTACCGTGCAATTCACCGCAGATAACACACACTGTAGGTAAATTGCAGTAAGCTTTTGTATGGCCATATTCTTGGCAATTATGACACTGCACGGGACCTGCACGCTTATGTGGCTCTTCAACTGTGATTTTTCTGTATAAAAGGTATTTAAGGCTATAAATAGGATGAGTCTCGTTTTTTTCAACTGTATATCATTTGGCTCCAGTTCAACACGAAATAGGGGTTGGGGTACTTTTTCTTTGTTAAATATGTTTAATACATTCTTTACCTTAAATCCCTGGAGGACAAGTGCATCTTTTATTTCTTCAGGGACAACATAAGAATCTACGCCCTTCAATACGATCTGCAGGCCTTTAGCGCTCTTAAGCTGGTATGTGTAGAAGCTTGTTTTATTTGTTTCAAATTCAGAAACCATTTTGCGGAAATCCTTTTCGTCATAAATTTGAATTTTCGTTTCATCGATGTTGCCACGTTTTATTGGGACAATGTGGAATTTATTTTCACTAACGACCGAAATTAATTTTTTAATAAGGGCATTTGAATTTTTCTCCCTTAAGTAGATTGGTGGCGGCTTGAATGTTTTATTCGACGATGCCTCGGGTTTGTCGTTTTCATCTTGCAAAATTTTAAAACGGTTTTGGCGATTAATTGAGGATGCGCTGTTATCCCTAGACATTTTTGGAGCGGATGAAATTTTTGAAGACTTTGGGCTTCGCCCACGCTTTACCACGGTTATATATCTGTCCATACCGACTTGCACCTTGGGTTTTGAAATACTGTTATCTGTAGTGATAACTTTATTAAGTGACGAATACGAGCCTGAAGGGTATGATATTACTGACTTATATGAAGAAGTACTAGGCAATTGTAATGTTAATGAATCACTACTATTTGGCATTGGACAAAGCGAAGTTGATCGCTGACGAAAAATTGGTTTTGCCGTTAAAAAAACACTTTCATTAGATTTATTATTTCTATTATTTTCATTAAGAGCTTCAGAACTCACAGTAAAATAGGCATTTCTGCCGTTAGAACTCACTTCATATTTTTTTGTATTTGAGGCACTCATACAGAGTATTCCTCAAGGGCACTTTTTGTGTTTTTTTGCTTACGGTTTTTTTTGCTTTTGTAATTTATGATTGTTTGTCTGTTTTTGAGTTACTCGTATAGAGTATTCCTCAATGTCACTGTTTATATTTTTTTTGTTTGCTTTTTTTGTATTTGTTATTTCCACTATGTAAAAAATATTATCAAAGCAATAAAGCTTATTTATTAAAGTCACTATGTACCTATTACGAATAATATGTACTACGAATATTTTTTTGTATAATTTTTTGTTAGTTTGGTATGTAAGAAAAAATTCCGCTAATCGACTGTTCGCTATGAAGGTATTCACATATGCATTTGAATCTATACCTCACTGCAGTCAATTAACTAAAAGGATAGTATTATCCTCAGTTGCAAAATTATTTGATCCTGCAGGGTGGATATCTCCTATAATCATCAAAGGAAAAATACTCATTCAGCAACTCTGGCTAGAACGAATAGATTGGGACGATCCAGTAAGCTCAGATTCTCTCCGAATCTGGAATGAAATTATGAGCGATTTACCCAAGGTAAAACAAATTCAGATTCCGCGTTGGATACAGTTCACTCCCGATGATACTGTTCAAATCCATGGCTTTTGCGATGCCTCAAAATTAGCCTATTGTGCAGCGGTATATATAAGAATACAAACGTCTACTTCCGTCGTATTTTCCAATTTGCTTGTTTCCAAAAGCAAAGTAGCTCCCTTAGCGTCCATCACCTTACCTCGGTTGGAACTCTCAGGTGCTGTAATGTTAGCAAAGCTGTTAAAACATACCGTTTCAACACTAAATTTAAAATCATATGAAATTTTTTTGTGGTGTGATTCATCCATTGTTCTAGGATGGTTAGCTAAACCACCAGCAACCTGGAAAGAAATATACGTTTCTAACCGCATTGGGCAAATACATCAGCTACTTCCGGATTCTAAGTGGCGCTATGTTCCTACCCACTGTAATCCTGCGGACATAGGATCAAGGGGTTGTAGAGCCCAAGATTTAGTACATAATATCCTGTGGTGGCACGGCCCCGCTTGGCTTATTCTACCTAGTTCGGCGTGGCCACAGAACAATCCATTACAAGTTGGTAATGCAATCAGAAATACGAACGAGAATCCCATTGAAATTCAAAGTTATACTGTTCCCATCAGTAGTTTCTTAGCCGCACATGAAATCGATATTATGGAAAGATTTTCTTCTTACACTAGAGCATTACGTGTGCTATCATATATATTTCGATATATACGAAAATTTAAGCGTTCCTTTGCTGATCCAACATTCCCATTGTTGTATACGACTACTCAGATAAGTCAAAATGAAGTCAATTCAGTAAAAACAAGGTTAATTTATCTAGCCCAGCAACGATATTATAAATCTGAATACCACGCACTCACTAAATCTCAGCCAATCTCAAAGGAAAGCTCATTATATACGTTAAATCCATTTCTGGATACAAAAGGCGTTTTACGTGTGGGTGGTAGACTCGCTAATTCTTTTCTATCCTACAAAGAAAAGTTCCCTATTATTTTACCTCCAGATTCTAAATTTTGTCATTTATATTTGGCACACCTGCATGACATGCTAGCTCACGGCGAATGTAATTTAATGTGTAGAATGGTACAATCCGAGTATTACATCAATCGTCTTAAATTACGTGTAAAAAAACTAATTCGATATTGTAAAACGTGCATAATATATAAAAAACAATCGTGTTCTCAGATTATGGCTGCACTGCCAGCAGATCGATGCTACCTTTCCTTTCCGTTTAATATCACTGGTGTTGATTTCGCTGGACCATTTGAGCTTAAAGGTTCGACTCTTCGAAAGGCCCCGATTATAAAAGGTTACGCATGCATCTTCGTTTGTTTTGCTACAAAAGCAGCACACTTGGAACCGTGCTACAGCTTATCTACAGCAGCTTTTCAAGCAACTTTTTCCCGCTTTGTGGGACGACGTGGTCTCCCAGCAAAAATCGTGTCCGACAATGGAAGAAACTTCGTAGGCGCGAACCGAGCAATGCGGAAAGAGTTCACAGCCTTTATAAATACAGTATCTACCGACATTGCTCAAAAATATATCACGCAAGGCTTTGAATGGTCTTTCATTCCTCCCCAGGCCCCTCATATGGGGGGACTCTGGGAGTCAGCCGTCAAAAGCTTCAAATATCACTTAAAAAGAGTTGCTGGGGCACATCGGTTTACTTTTGAAGAGTTCGCGACTGTATTAGCCCGAATTGAAGGAGTCTTGAATTCGCGTCCCATATCAGCTCTCTCTGAAGACCCGAATGATCTAACAGCATTGACTCCCGGTCACTTTCTCCGTGGTGGTCCTATGATGGCTCTCCCTGAACCATCTTGCGAAAATTTACCTCTAACTACCCGATGGGAAAAACTTAAAGCTACTCACCATCAGTTCGCAATAAAATGGAAAGAAGAATATTTAAAATCGCTTCATAAACGATATAAATGGAAGTTTGCAACTCCCAATCTAAAACCAGATGATTTCGTTGTAGTAATGGACGATCTCTTACCTCCAAGTGAATGGCGGCTAGGAAGATTGGAAAAGGTTCATTATGGCTCAGACAAAAATGTTAGAGTTGTAGACGTTCGTACGTCAACTGGGGTCATCACTCGACCGATAACCAAGTTATGTTATTTACCATTTAACAATGTACCTGAGAATGTTGGCGATACAGCTGAATAACTTATATTTCTCCCCTAAAGCCTATCCTATCCTTTTACAATTTAATGCTCAATACTTTCATTAACCACCTTTCTATCCGCATTGTTATTTATGAAACTTTATTTATAGGGAATGAAATCAATCACCACGTGACCCAGAAATCCATAAATGTCAATTGTGTCACCGGTTCCACTCTATAAGGTATTGCAAAACCTTTTTGGCGATAGGTCCAACCGAACGGGATATAGTGGCTCGGCGGTTCGACTATTGTTTAAACTGTCTAGCGAGGACGCACAACGAATATAGTTGTGACAGCCCTGATCGTTGCAGATATTGTAATAGGCTGCATCATACGTTACTGCATCCAAGAAGGCATCCCCGAATTAGAGCTCCAAGCCAGAATAGACATGGCCGAGCTCAGACACCTATACGTAACGTGCGTCATCGTCTTGGCACATCACCGCATCACCATAACAGCAGCAACAATCATCGGAGTCGCAATAACACCAATAGTCGTCGCTCTAACAACAATAGTCGCAGCAACACCAACATCCGCAGTCGCATCTCTAACCCCAATAGTCGTCGCAACAACAACAACACCAGTAATAGAACCACCAACTATCGCCATAACACCAACACCCGCCGTCAACGGACCAATGTACGCCGCAGTCAACAGCCTAATCAGCAAATTCTGTCCCAGGCTATCCTGTCATTGGCAGATGTTTTATGCGCATCCACCACATCTTAATTTGCACCAGTGCAAAGAGGGGCGCCATATACAAATTAGCAGAAAGCCCTTTTCATTTTTTATTATTTTTATTTATATCTTATTTAAATGCATTTTATATCGTTAAATTTATTAATATATCTTATTGAATTGTATTAATTATAGTGAATTAATTATTATGAGTTTTATTACATCGTATTTCCAAAACGTTGGTAATACTGGTGTTTCATTACATCGAAAAATAGTGAATTAAAACAAGTTAATGTACTAAAAGACCTTTAAGGTAATGAAAAGATAACAATAAACTCACTCTTGTAAAACAATCTCACTGGTAAGCATCTCCTGCTCTTTTTTCTTATTTAATCGAACTAATTCCTTTGGTTTGTTTTTTCTTCATTTACATACATATATTCAACATCAATCGTCCTTATAATTTTTCATCCCCTGAGAAATTATAAGCCAAGGATTTATCATTACGATAATCCTTATATATATTTATTTAATAATAATAGCGATATTTCGTAATTGGGCCAAAAGCTTAATAATATTAAGCACGTTAGCAAGTAAGCATAATAATATTAACATATTATAACATTACTTTTGAAATATATTAAGTTATGACAAAGTTTTGTATAAATAGTTCATTTTAAGAAACCAAGTTGTAGTTGTAGTTAGTTAGTTGCAGATAACTGTACAACGCAAGGTTTTAATAAGCTATTTTAGCTGCTTTAAGTGGCACAGACTTTGGTGGTAAACTCAACTACGATCAAACATTTGGTCGAGACAAATGTGATATTATAGCAAAGGATAAACTAACCGGGTAATTTGGTCGACATAAACAACCGCATCAAAACCAGATGATTTGGAAATGCTTACTCATATTTACACAATAGAACATTAGCGGGCTTATGCACGGCTATTAAAGAAAAATTTATAAAAGGCAAAACACTAACAGAAATACAAGAATTAATTTTTAGTAGTAAGCCAGGTTCAACGGAGACAACATTTTAATTTGGAGAGAGACTAGAAGGACTACTTACAGATGCACAGAACTAATTGCAGCACAATGGCCAGAAGTATCCCATCAAAAATCTATGATAGATCATTGCAACCAATCCGCAGTAAGGAGTTACATAAGAGGCATACGATTGACATAGATTGATGTCAAAATTCATCGGACAAGAAAACGAGAAACTATCTGCCCTGCTGAAAATCACCAAGGAGGCTGGGCCAAGATTAATGGAGCGGAATGCAGAAAAATGTAGAAAAATTAATAACGAAGAAAATGAAAATAAAACAGAACACTCCATAAAAACTAACTATGAAGAAGTTAAAGCTTTTAATATCATAAATTTACATATTAACAGTATACACTTGACAGAGGAGTAGGATAATCAGAAACAGGAAGACAAGGATAACACCGAATTAATATCTGGTGCAGATTCAGTAAGAAAATTCCTGAATAATATGGCAATGATGATATGTAATAATATAAATAATAGCATAATTCAGGACGGAAACGTTGCAGAACATCACATAAACCACTCAGAGTACAAAAATGAACTGAGACTGGAGAGTGATGTAAATAGCGACCAAAGTTGTGAGATAAACGATGCGTATATAAGCTATCCTTGTAGAGAGGCAAAAGAGGAAAAATTACTACTGTTGGTAGACTCAGGCGCTGATACTACACTAGTAAAGGAAGAAGCTTTGACATCGTACCATAAAAGTAAATGTAAATGGGAAGAAAACATTGTCAGAAGCCTTTGGAGGATATATGAGTACCAAAGGAACTATAACTGTGAACCACAAATACGTGGATAAGCTACGTTTTAAAATGCACATAGTACCAAAGAGCATAATTTTGCCAGCAGATGGTTTGCTGGGCCGAGATATGATGTGGAATAGGTCGGTTACCGACACAATAAACAAAAACATAAGATGTTTTGAGAATCAGAAAGAAATACTTTCCTTGCCACTTGTTTCAGAGTTCCTTCAGTTATATATATATCCGAAAATTTTTCTATAAAAGGACGTTCCCAGGTAGTTGTATCAGTAGTAGTAACCAAGGCTACGGGAGAAATAATTGTAAATAAACTAGACATTTTACCAGGGGTTTTTGTGGGCGAGACCCAAACATCGATCAAAGGGGGAATAGTATTTGTTCCACCATATTCCTGAAACCTGTCAAAAGCATTTCATTTAGAGAAAAACACATTTAAATCTTTACGACTTTTTCCTTGTCTCCCTTAACGATAGTGGATCTGATTCATCGCGTATGTATTCGCTGCAATCGTTCCGTGGATTGATTTTCTTCTTCCAAAATCAGGAAACGCAAATAAACACCATTCATTTTAAATTAACACTTTTCTTAACAAAATAAACTTTTCTTTTATAAGCACGAAAATTATTTATAAATCAAAACAAACAATTCAAAATAGAAATTGTTAATCCCACAATATACTTTTTACTCCCAAAACATTCGCCATACCAATTTTTTGGAGATGGGAATACACGTTTACTCCCAAACAACTTATTCCCATAACATTCGCGATAGGGCTGATTATCATGGAAACGTGGCGAAAATATGTTTACTTGGCAGCACAGTTCATAATGCTGGAAAGCAAAATCAACTCTTGAAAGCAAAAACAATGTAACATAATAGCCACTACTATAATACTTACATGTATGTACCTACGGTACATCGAATAAGTAAAAATAATGAGTGTGATAATCGTAAAAGGTAAGCAAGAACAGTTAAACATACTTAGGTATATAACTTCGTGCTAACCTAAATAGAAAAATGAAAATAACTGAAAATGAAAGGTAAATCAATAATTTTATATACACAACAATCATTTTATATACACAACAATCATTTCTCATATTTCGTTTTATTAAAACTTTACGTTAATGAAACGAAAAGAAAAATTTAGAATAATTTTTTGTTATGTTATGTTTGTTATTTTTTTTCTAGAGAACCGCAAGAAAAAAAGTTTTGCGACCACTAAGGGTTGAATTTCTACCAATCAACCACGGTACCTGAGCTTATTTTAGTTTCATTTGTGCTAGCTTACAATCAATGTGTTGTTTCCATGTAAGCCGTCGATCAAGGTGTAAACCAAGGTATTTTACGTGTGAATGTTGAGGAACAACTTGATTGTTGATTCGATTTGGGGAAAAAGTATCTCTTCGGAGGGTAAATTTTACCTGCACACACTTTTGCTTGTTTACTTTAATTCTCCATAAGTTTAACCATAGTTCCAACTGGCTAATGTGTTCCTGGAGTTTGCGGGATGCCTCGTCAGGGTTTTCGTGCATTCTAAGGCAGGCTGTATCGTCGGCAAATGTAGAAGTGTGAATACTACTGCTCACAGGCATGTCACAAGTATAAATCAAATATAAAAATGGCCCCAGTATACTACCCTGATGAGATAGTTTCAGGCATACTCATAAAGTGTCCTTCCACAATTGTGAATTTTCGTTCACGAATGAAATTTTCCAAAAGATTTAGAATGTTTTTTGGTAAGTATGTCTTCAATTTCAAAATCGGGCCCTTATGCCACACTTTATCAAATGCCTGAGAAACATCAATATACAAGGCAGAACAATACTTCTTTTCCACACCGGATGATATAGATTCGGGCACACTCATGAATTCTCCTTCCACAACCGTGAACTTCCGGGTAGTAATGTAACTTTCTAATACATTCACCAAATTTATTGCTATATATGATTTTAATTTTAAAATTAGGCCTTCATGCCCCACTTTATCAAATGCCTGAGGAACGTCAGTAAACAGGGCAGAACAATACTTCTTTTACTTTACTTTATTATTAAGGATTACAAAATAACCGAGCTCATAGAGCCATATATGCTTAATACTTCAACTCAAATGTTTTTCTTATAAATTGAACCAGTCTATGCATTTTATTCAATGGTGCTATGCTGGCTTCAAAAACCAAATTTATGGTTCGGGATGCACCCATTATCAGTTAAAATTGAAGACATTTTATCATGAGTAGCTTTTCAAAAAGCTATGACATTATTGACAGTAAACTTATTGGCTTATATGACTCAGCCTTGGTAAGATATTTACCTGGCTTTGGAATCATTTTAATGTTGGAAGCCTTCCAGCAGTGTGGATAATACTCCAGTCGTAAAATGGCATTAAAAATGAATAACAGGATTCTAATTGCAGTACGAGGTAAATTAATCAGCATCTGATTACTGGTCGATCAATACCGGGAGCTTTTTTCGAGTTCGCGGATTCCTGTAGATGTGCGCAGAGGTGGCTTAAACTCAACGGGTGTTTTAAGCTTTCTAGCAGCACGCCACAAAGAGGAATTAGATGCTGGTTAGATTTGCCAGATAATGTTTAAGAGATGCAGTTTTTTCATATGCAAGCAGCTCTTGAAGAGTGCACTAAACTCTTTAAATCTAATTTTATTTTGGGTTGATCTGTGCCGTTGCCATTTTCTTATAGTTCTTCTTTTTTCACGTACGAGACGTTCAATGTCTGCAGAATAAATTCTGTTAAGCACAGTCAGCGGAATGGGGGGTAGTGCCATGTTCAGCAACCTGTTTAATATTTTCGTTATGATTGGCAATGTTAGATTCAATATCATCTAGTGTTATTAGCTTAATATTTTCCGTACAATGACTACTGAGGTATTTTTAATGAAGTAAGTAATGAATTCATTAAGAATAAATATAAAAACATAATTTCAAATAATAATAATATTCTGACCGAATAGTGAACTTACGGGAAATAATGTAATTTTTCAAAAGATTTAAAAAATTTATTGGTAGGTAAGTCTTTAATTTTAAAATTAGGCCTTCATGCCACACTTTATCACACGCATGAGAAACGTCAATAAACTGTGCAGAACAATACTTTGTTTCTTCAAAAGTTCTTCTTATAAATTGAACCAATCTATGAATTTGTTCAATTATGCTATGTTGATTTCTAAAACCAAATTGGTTGTCCGGTATAAACCCACTACTAATTAGAATTGGGGACAATTTTGTCTTAAGCAGTTTTTCGAAAAGCTTTGACATTGTTGATAGTAGACGTGCGCAGAGGTGGTTTATACTCCACGGGTGTTTTAAGCTTTCTAGCAGCACGCCACAAAGAGTAATTTTCAGATAATGTTTAAGAGATGCAGTTTTTTCATTCACAAGCAGCTCTTGAAGAGTGCACTAAACTCTTTAAATCTAATTTTATTTTGGGGTGATCTGTACTGTTGCCATTTTCTTATAGTTCTTCTTTTTTCACGTACGAGACGTTCAATGTCTGTAGAATAAATTCTGTTAAACCCAGTCTGCGGATGTGGTGGGGGGGGGGGGGGGGTGGGGTAGTGGCATGTTCAGCAGCTTGTTTAATATTTCCGTTAAGATGGGCAATGTTAGATTCAATATCATCTGGTATTATTAGCTTAATATTTTCCGTACAATGACTACTGAGGTATTTTTTGAACCGCTACCAATTAACACAATTGATTATCTTCACAGATGGGTCAGATAAGTCACTTTTTAATGGACTACAAATTGTAACGACTGTGGAGAGTGATCGAACGAGAGATCTAGAGAAGTTTCAACTTTAATTATTCAACTTGAATTAAATTCCTAGAGATATTTTTTTGTGACGCCAAAACCTATAAGATCCGGAATTTTTTTTATGTCAGTAGGCCAATAAGTGGGCTCCCCGCTCAAAATGACGTCAATCCCATTTTTGAAATTGTGTTGAACAATGCTCGACCTCTGGGTGTAATAAGACTCGAACCTCAGAATGTTTTGCATTATAGTCGCCAGCTGCTACAAAACAAGGCCCAAGAGATTTGTAGAAATCCTCATACTGATTCTCAGTGATTGAAAATATGGGAGGGGAGTAAATTGATGATATCACGAAATTTGTACAAAAACTTTACAAATGTTGTCAAGAATATAGTGCTTGAGTCTTGACTTTATTATAATTGCTGATCCACCGCATGCTCTTCCTCTCGGGTCCTTTGTATCATATAATGTGTAGCTATAAATTTTAAAAAGGCTTCTCGAAATCAAATTAGTCTCAGAGACTCACATTATATCAATATTTTTTTCCGTGAGGAAATACTCAAGCTCATTTTTATGTTGGCGAATGCAGTTTGGGTTAAAGAAACATATTTTTAACGTGTTCATGGCTTGATAATTAATAGTTGAAGCAGTATATTCTGCATTCGCTGCATTTCTTAAATCATGCTAGTCATATTTGTTATAAAATTACTTATAGTTTGCACCAATTTATCAATAGTAGCTTCAAGGCGACCTAAGTTAAAGCTTGAGTTATCATTCGTTGAATTATTTGGAGGTGGAACATTTTGTGTGGAAAAAGAACTAGTCCTAGCTGCATCGGCATACGATACACGTGAAGTGACTGTTTCGCTCATTTGAGCAAGAGTGGCGGAGCTAATTTAGGCTTTTGCCCTATAGTCTGTTTAACGAAAGAATATAGAGGACACCCTCTGTAGTTAGCGGTGTGATTACCTCCACAATTACCGAATTTTTTATCACTTTGATCTTTTGATTTATTGCAACTAGCAGTGCCGTGTAATTCGCCGCACACCAGACAAAAAGGAGGTAAATTGCAGTAAGTTTTCGTATGGCCATATTCTCGACAATTATGGCCCTGTACGGATCCATAACGCGTGTGTGGTTCTTTAACTGATATTTTTCGGTATAACAGGTATTTTAAGCTATGAATTGGGTGCCTAACTTTTTCTTAAATTTTATATCATTAATATAATATCACTTATTCTTAAATAAATAGTAAATTGTTGAAAGATATAAAATAGGAATAAAAACTACTCTAAATATTCCAATTAATGTTTATTCGAAAATAAATAAAAAGATATACTAATGGATTTGCAGATCATGTATCGATATGTTTAAATAGTTATTCAATTTATAAATGATAGAAATAAAGGGAAAAACATAAATACAGTGTTCGTGTTGGCCAAAACACGTGACATAGCCTAACGCACACAAACACAACAACCAGTATAAATTTGTCACTTGTAAGTGAATAAAATAGAAAAAATAAAATACAGATACGAAATATTAAAAAAATTCCCCTCAACGAAATTTTCATTTCAAATTATCTTCTCTGAAAAATAATCGTGGTGAAGGAAAATAACACAACGTTCACACCTCGCATGATGTGCACTTTTACATTGGAGTTTGATACATGCATAAAAAATAACACAACGGCCACACCTAGCATGATGTGCACTTTTACATTGGACTCTAAAGCGGCCCATACACTACAACAGCATGCATGCGCAATCAAGTATTTGTGCCAGCGGTTGGGTCGTGTATGGGCATTTTGTGTGATTGTACGTGTTGCTGTAGTGATGTCAAATAGAGTTTGATATTTTGCTGATGGTACAAGCTTGCTGGTGTAGTATATGGTGAAATTAGCTGAGTTGAGCAAAGTTTTCATGGAGTAAACATGCATTTAAAAAATATAATTTATTGAAATATAATTTTTTTCAATGGAAAAGAGAATTTTAGCTCTTTAGTTATACATAGCTGCTAATTTTAACAACATACCAATAGTAATTGTAAGAATTTTTTGTCCATAGACTGAAAAAAATAAATAAATTGTAGCAAAAACTGTGTCACTATTCATAGCCACCCTTACCGCAATTTTCTAAAAAATGAATATTGTACCAGCTTGTTGGTATAATGTGTGCTTCGAGCATGAATGCTCAATCGCTTGATTGTGCGTGCATGCTGTTGTAGTGTATGGGCCGCTTAAATAAAATAAATAAATAAGAACACTACTTTTATCCGGTGAAAAGCAGATATTGTGTAGCAGAATCATCGGCGAAGTAAAATAAAGAAAAAAAATGGCTATTAACAAGCTTCAAAAATTTAATGCTCCTCATTTAAACCAGATGAGCTATAAGTAGTAAAAGGCATTCATTGCCGGTGTGTTACTTCTCTCAAAAAAAAAAAGCGCAAGCCTCAGAACTTTTTTGAGTCTCAGATAAGCAACTTTGGTCAACTGTAACTCCTCTCCTGCTTAAGGCAGAAGGCTGTCATGACATGCCGTTACAATTTATATTGTAAAAGTCCCCAGTGTGCAATGTAAATTTTACATATGTATACACGTGCATAAATACATATGTGCATACATACATGTAACCCGTTTACTCCCAAACAACTTATTCCCATAAAATTCGCGATAGGGCTGATTATCATGGGAACGTGACGAAAATATGTTTACTTGGCAGCACAGTTCATAATGCTGGAAAGCAAAATCAACTCTTGAAAGCAAAAACAATGTAACATAATAGCCACTACTATAATACTTCCATGTATGTACCTACGGTACATCGAATAAGTAAAAATAATGAGTGTGATGATCGTAAAAGGTAAGCAAGAATAGTTAAACATACTTAGGTATATAACTTCGTGCTAACCTAAATAGAAAAATGAAAATAACTGAAAATGAATAGTGATACTTAGAAATGTATTTAACCAAAGGTAAATCAATAATTTTATATACACAACAATCATTTTATATACACAACAATCATTTCTCATATTTCGTTTTATTAAAACTTTACGTTAATGAAACGAAAAGAAAAATTTAGAATAAATTTTTGTTATGTTATGTTTGTTATTTTTTTTCTAGAGAACCGCAAGAAAAAAAGTTTTGCGACCACTAAGGGTTGAATTTCTACCAATCAACCACGGTACCTGAGCTTATTTTAGTTTCATTTGTACAAGCTTACAATCAATGTGTTGTTTCCATGTAAGCCGTCGATCAAGGTGTAAACCAAGGTATTTTACGTGTGAATGTTGAGGAACAACTTGATTGTTGATTCGATTTGGGGAAAAAGTATCTCTTCGCAGGGTAAATTTTACCTGCACACACTTTTGCTTGTTTACTTTAATTCTCCATAAGTTTAACCATAGTTCCAACTGGCTAATGTGTTCCTGGAGTTTGCGGGATGCCTCGTCAGGGTTTTCGTGCATTCTAAGGCAGGCTGTATCGTCGGCAAATGTAGAAGTGTGAATACTACTGCTCACAGGCATGTCACAAGTATAAATCAAATATAAAAATGGCCCCAGTATACTACCCTGATGAGATAGTTTCAGGCATACTCATAAAGTGTCCTTCCACAATTGTGAATTTTCGTTCACGAATGAAATTTTCCAAAAGATTTAGAATGTTTTTTGGTAAGTATGTCTTCAATTTCAAAATCGGGCCCTTATGCCACACTTTATCAAATGCCTGAGAAACATCAATATACAAGGCAGAACAATACTTCTTTTCCACACCGGATGATATAGATTCGGGCACACTCATGAATTCTCCTTCCACAACCGTGAACTTCCGGGTAGTAATGTAACTTTCTAATACATTCACCAAATTTATTGCTATATATGATTTTAATTTTAAAATTAGGCCTTCATGCCCCACTTTATCAAATGCCTGAGGAACGTCAGTAAACAGGGCAGAACAATACTTCTTTTACTTTACTTTATTATTAAGGATTACAAAATAACCGAGCTCATAGAGCCATATATGCTTAATACTTCAACTCAAATGTTTTTCTTATAAATTGAACCAGTCTATGCATTTTATTCAATGGTGCTATGCTGGCTTCAAAAACCAAATTTATGGTTCGGGATGCACCCATTATCAGTTAAAATTGAAGACATTTT
Organism: Tachina fera; assembly: GCA_905220375.1. Lineage (NCBI taxonomy): Eukaryota > Metazoa > Arthropoda > Insecta > Diptera > Tachinidae > Tachina > Tachina fera. The sequence continues at coordinate 79,653,862 of LR999965.1, read as the reverse complement.
ATCATGAGTAGCTTTTCAAAAAGCTATGACATTATTGACAGTAAACTTATTGGCTTATATGACTCAGCCTTGGTAAGATATTTACCTGGCTTTGGAATCATTTTAATGTTGGAAGCCTTCCAGCAGTGTGGATAATACTCCAGTCGTAAAATGGCATTAAAAATGAATAACAGGATTCTAATTGCAGTACGAGGTAAATTAATCAGCATCTGATTACTGGTCGATCAATACCGGGAGCTTTTTTCGAGTTCGCGGATTCCTGTAGATGTGCGCAGAGGTGGCTTAAACTCAACGGGTGTTTTAAGCTTTCTAGCAGCACGCCACAAAGAGGAATTAGATGCTGGTTAGATTTGCCAGATAATGTTTAAGAGATGCAGTTTTTTCATATGCAAGCAGCTCTTGAAGAGTGCACTAAACTCTTTAAATCTAATTTTATTTTGGGTTGATCTGTGCCGTTGCCATTTTCTTATAGTTCTTCTTTTTTCACGTACGAGACGTTCAATGTCTGCAGAATAAATTCTGTTAAGCACAGTCAGCGGAATGGGGGGTAGTGCCATGTTCAGCAACCTGTTTAATATTTTCGTTATGATTGGCAATGTTAGATTCAATATCATCTAGTGTTATTAGCTTAATATTTTCCGTACAATGACTACTGAGGTATTTTTAATGAAGTAAGTAATGAATTCATTAAGAATAAATATAAAAACATAATTTCAAATAATAATAATATTCTGACCGAATAGTGAACTTACGGGAAATAATGTAATTTTTCAAAAGATTTAAAAAATTTATTGGTAGGTAAGTCTTTAATTTTAAAATTAGGCCTTCATGCCACACTTTATCACACGCATGAGAAACGTCAATAAACTGTGCAGAACAATACTTTGTTTCTTCAAAAGTTCTTCTTATAAATTGAACCAATCTATGAATTTGTTCAATTATGCTATGTTGATTTCTAAAACCAAATTGGTTGTCCGGTATAAACCCACTACTAATTAGAATTGGGGACAATTTTGTCTTAAGCAGTTTTTCGAAAAGCTTTGACATTGTTGATAGTAGACGTGCGCAGAGGTGGTTTATACTCCACGGGTGTTTTAAGCTTTCTAGCAGCACGCCACAAAGAGTAATTTTCAGCAGCTTGTTTAATATTTCCGTTAAGATGGGCAATGTTAGATTCAATATCATCTGGTATTATTAGCTTAATATTTTCCGTACAATGACTACTGAGGTATTTTTTGAACCGCTACCAATTAACACAATTGATTATCTTCACAGATGGGTCAGATAAGTCACTTTTTAATGGACTACAAATTGTAACGACTGTGGAGAGTGATCGAACGAGAGATCTAGAGAAGTTTCAACTTTAATTATTCAACTTGAATTAAATTCCTAGAGATATTTTTTTGTGACGCCAAAACCTATAAGATCCGGAATTTTTTTTATGTCAGTAGGCCAATAAGTGGGCTCCCCGCTCAAAATGACGTCAATCCCATTTTTGAAATTGTGTTGAACAATGCTCGACCTCTGGGTGTAATAAGACTCGAACCTCAGAATGTTTTGCATTATAGTCGCCAGCTGCTACAAAACAAGGCCCAAGAGATTTGTAGAAATCCTCATACTGATTCTCAGTGATTGAAAATATGGGAGGGGAGTAAATTGATGATATCACGAAATTTGTACAAAAACTTTTAATGCCAATATTTGTTGCTTGTAGGTGTTCTTTACAAATGTTGTCAAGAATATAGTGCTTGAGTCTTGACTTTATTATAATTGCTGATCCACCGCATGCTCTTCCTCTCGGGTCCTTTGTATCATATAATGTGTAGCTATAAATTTTAAAAAGGCTTCTCGAAATCAAATTAGTTTCAGAGACTCACATTATATCAATATTTTTTTCCGTGAGGAAATACTCAAGCTCATTTTTATGTTGGCGAATGCAGTTTGGGTTAAAGAAACATATTTTTAACGTGTTCATGGCTTGATAATTAATAGTTGAAGCAGTATATTCTGCATTCGCTGCATTTCTTAAATCATGCTAGTCATATTTGTTATAAAATTACTTATAGTTTGCACCAATTTATCAATAGTAGCTTCAAGGCGACCTAAGTTAAAGCTTGAGTTATCATTCGTTGAATTATTTGGAGGTGGAACATTTTGTGTGGAAAAAGAACTAGTCCTAGCTGCATCGGCATACGATACACGTGAAGTGACTGTTTCGCTCATTTGAGCAAGAGTGGCGGAGCTAATTTAGGCTTTTGCCCTATAGTCTGTTTAACGAAAGAATATAGAGGACACCCTCTGTAGTTAGCGGTGTGATTACCTCCACAATTACCGAATTTTTTATCACTTTGATCTTTTGATTTATTGCAACTAGCAGTGCCGTGTAATTCGCCGCACACCAGACAAAAAGGAGGTAAATTGCAGTAAGTTTTCGTATGGCCATATTCTCGACAATTATGGCCCTGTACGGATCCATAACGCGTGTGTGGTTCTTTAACTGATATTTTTCGGTATAACAGGTATTTTAAGCTATGAATTGGGTGCCTAACTTTTTCTTAAATTTTATATCATTAATATAATATCACTTATTCTTAAATAAATAGTAAATTGTTGAAAGATATAAAATAGGAATAAAAACTACTCTAAATATTCCAATTAATGTTTATTCGAAAATAAATAAAAAGATATACTAATGGATTTGCAGATCATGTATCGATATGTTTAAATAGTTATTCAATTTATAAATGATAGAAATAAAGGGAAAAACATAAATACAGTGTTCGTCTTGGCCAAAACACGTGACATAGCCTAACGCACACAAACACAACAACCAGTATAAATTTGTCACTTGTAAGTGAATAAAATAGAAAAAATAAAATACAGATACGAAATATTAAAAAAATTCCCCTCAACGAAATTTTCATTTCAAATTATCTTCTCTGAAAAATAATCGTGGTGAAGGAAAATAACACAACGTTCACACCTCGCATGATGTGCACTTTTACATTGGAGTTTGATACATGCATAAAAAATAACACAACGGCCACACCTAGCATGATGTGCACTTTTACATTGGACTCTAAAGCGGCCCATACACTACAACAGCATGCATGCGCAATCAAGTATTTGTGCCAGCGGTTGGGTCGTGTATGGGCATTTTGTGTGATTGTACGTGTTGCTGTAGTGATGTCAAATAGAGTTTGATATTTTGCTGATGGTACAAGCTTGCTGGTGTAGTATATGGTGAAATTAGCTCAGTTGAGCAAAGTTTTCATGGAGTAAACATGCATTTAAAAAATATAATTTATTGAAATATAATTTTTTTCAATGGAAAAGAGAATTTTAGCTCTTTAGTTATACATAGCTGCTAATTTTAACAACATACCAATAGTAATTGTAAGAATTTTTTGTCCATAGACTGAAAAAAATAAATAAATTGTAGCAAAAACTGTGTCACTATTCATAGCCACCCTTACCGCAATTTTCTAAAAAATGAATATTGTACCAGCTTGTTGGTATAATGTGTGCTTCGAGCATGAATGCTCAATCGCTTGATTGTGCGTGCATGCTGTTGTAGTGTATGGGCCGCTTAAATAAAATAAATAAATAAGAACACTACTTTTATCCGGTGAAAAGCAGATATTGTGTAGCAGAATCATCGGCGAAGTAAAATAAAGAAAAAAAATGGCTATTAACAAGCTTCAAAAATTTAATGCTCCTCATTTAAACCAGATGAGCTATAAGTAGTAAAAGGCATTCATTGCCGGTGTGTTACTTCTCTCAAAAAAAAAAAAGCGCAAGCCTCAGAACTTTTTTGAGTCTCAGATAAGCAACTTTGGTCAACTGTAACTCCTCTCCTGCTTAAGGCAGAAGGCTGTCATGACATGCCGTTACAATTTATATTGTAAAAGTCCCCAGTGTGCAATGTAAATTTTACATATGTATACACGTGCATAAATACATATGTGCATACATACATGTAACCCGTTTACTCCCAAACAACTTATTCCCATAAAATTCGCGATAGGGCTGATTATCATGGGAACGTGACGAAAATATGTTTACTTGGCAGCACAGTTCATAATGCTGGAAAGCAAAATCAACTCTTGAAAGCAAAAACAATGTAACATAATAGCCACTACTATAATACTTCCATGTATGTACCTACGGTACATCGAATAAGTAAAAATAATGAGTGTGATGATCGTAAAAGGTAAGCAAGAATAGTTAAACATACTTAGGTATATAACTTCGTGCTAGGTTAGGTTATAGAAAAATGAAAATAACTGAAAATGAATAGTGATACTTAGAAATGTATTTACCAAAAATAAATCAATAATTTTATACACAACAATCATTTCTCATAATTCGTTTCATTAAAACTTTAAATTAATGAAACGAAAAGAAGAATTTAGAGTAATTTTTTGTTATGTATGTGTGTTACTTGTTTTTCTAGAGAACCACAAGAAAAAAATTTTGGGGACCACTAAGGGTTGAACCTTTACCAATCAGTCACGGTACCTGAGCTAATTTTAGTTTCATTTGTGTTAGCTTACAGTCAATGTGTTGTTTCCATGTAAGCCGTCGATCAAGGTGTAAACCAATGTATTTTATGTGACAATGTTGAGGAACAACTTGATTGTTGATTCGATTTAGGGAACAAGTATCTCTTCGCAAGGTAAATTTTACCTCAACACACTTTTGCTTGTTTACTTTAATTCTCTATAAGTTTAACCATAGTTCCAACTGGCTAATGTGTTTCTGGAGTTTGCGCAATGCCTGATCAGGGTTTCCGTGCATACAAAGACAGGCTGTATCGTCCGCAAAAGTAGAAGTATGGATACTACTGCTCACAGGGATATCACAAGTATAAATCAAATACAAAACTGGTCCCAGTATACTCCCCTGTGGCACACCAGATGAGATAGTTTCAGGCATACTCATAAAGTCTCCTTCCGCAACAATGAATGTATGAACATAAATAATTTAAATATAAAAAAATCAAAAATAAAAGGGAACACGAAAATCCAATGTTGTTAGCTTCTTTGTTGTAACTCTTCTTTTTCGACAATGACTAAAATTTTCAAAGTCAAAATAACTTAAGCTAAAGATTTTAATCCCGTTAGTGTGTATTCAAATATATGTACATGATGAGAGAAACATGTATAATTATATACAAGTAGATATTGGATTTTTGTATATAATAACTGAGACACAAAAAATTAAATATTTAAAGTAATTAAGAATAAATATAAAAACATAATTTCGAATAATAATAATATTCTGACTGATCATACTGCCCCCATTGAAAGGAAATTTCAATTGGCTTCGATTGGTAGAGCTGTAATTTTCTAAATAGATCGTCGCAGAAGACTTTTTGATGTTTTAAGGTCGAGCACTCTGACTTTTCCATATCGACTAGGAATAGATTTAACGACACGTGCGAGGAGCCAATGCTGCGGTGGTATGTTTTCTTCATGGACGATTGCTAGAGTACCTTCTTTGATATTTTTACAGGACTGGAACCATTTCCATCTTTGTTGAAGGTTAAGTATGTAGTTACGAACCCACTGTACCCAAAACTGTTGTTTTAGATATGTGATAAGCTGCCAACGTTTTAAATATGTAAAATTTTTGTCGTAGTCTAAGATTTAATCTGGCAAATCCTTTAGAGAGGAACCAATTAGCATGTGAGCTGGGGTAGAGAGCTTTACCATCATTAGGGTCATCTGATCTGGGTTTTAAGGGCCGAGAATTGAGAATAGCTTCAATTTCGATGAGAATGGTTTGAAACTCTTCATATGTAATGCCACCTTCCGTCATATTTTTAATGAGAGAAGGCGCTTAGTATGTGCAAAAAGAAGAGCTAGAAGAGAATGGCAACAGCACAGGTCACCCCAAAATAAAATTAGATTAAAAGATTGCACTAAAAGACTCCAAGAACTGCTTGCATATGAAAAAACTGCATGTCTTAAAAACTATCTGGAAAATCTCGATGTCACACCAGCATCTAATTATTCTTTGTGGCGCGCTGCGAAAAGAATTAAAACACCCGTTGAGTTTAAACCACCTCTGCGCACTTCTACCGGAGTTTGGGCCAGGAGTGATATTGAAAAAGGTAACTTGTTTGCAAAGCATTTAAAATCCGTATTTACCCCAAACACATGTACTGGTGTTGTTGATTTCCCGAGTGTAGTTGCGCTACCCCCTCGACCCATAAAATTTAAAATGTGTGATGTACAAAATCTAATTGCTGAACTCAACCCGAAGAAAGCACCGGGTATTGATGGAATTAGTAACCAAATGCTAATAAAATTGCCTCGTTTTGTAATTAGAATCATGTTATTCATTTTTAATGCCATTTTACGACTAGAGTATTATCCCCACAGCTGGAAGCTTGCCAAAGTTAAAATGATTCCAAAGCCGGGCAAAGATCTGACCAAGGCAGAATCATACAGGCCAATAAGCCTGCTATCAACAATGTCAAAACTTTTCGAAAAACTGCTCATGTCAAAATTGTCCCCAATTCTAATTGGTAGTGGGTGCATCCCAGACCATCAATTTGGTTTTAGAAGTCAACATAGCACCATTGAACAAACGCATAGATTGCTTCAATGTATAAGAAGAACATTTGAAGAAAAGAAGTACTGTTCTGCACTGTTTATTGACGTTTCGCAGGCATTTGATAAAGTGTGGCATGAAGGTTTAATTTTAAAATTAAAATCATATCTACCAATAAATTTGGTGAATTTATTAGAAAGTTACATTACTACCCGGAAGTTCACGGTTGTGGAAGGGGAATTCATGAGTGTGCCCGAATCTATATCATCCGGTGTGCCACAGGGGAGCATACTGGGGCCAGTTTTGTATTTAATTTATACTTGTGATATGCCTTTGAGCAGCAATATCCATACATCTACGTTTGCCGATGATACAGCCTGCCTAAGTATGCACGAAAATCCTCATGAGGCTTCCCGATATCTACAAGAATATATTACACAACTGGAACTATGGTTAAAATTATGGAGAATTAAGGTAAACGAGCAAAAGTGTGTTCAGGTAACATTTACCCTGCGAAGAGATACTTGTTCCCAAATTCGAATCAACAATCAAGTTGTTCCTCAGCATTCACATGTAAAATACCTTGGTATACACCTTGATCGACGACTTACATGGAAACACCATATTGACTCAAAGCTAATACAAATGAAACTTAAACTAAGTCAGATATATTGGCTGATTGGTAGAAACTCAACACTCAGCCTAGACTGTAAACTTTTATTATACAAGTCGCTCTTGAAGCCAATATGGTGCTACGGAATTCAGTTATGGGGCACTGCTTCAGCTTCTAACGTCGAGAGAATCCAACGAAGGCAAAACAAAATTTTACGTTTGATAACATCGGCTCCATGGTACATAAAAAACTCAAATATACATCGTGATTTGAATATGCCACTAGTGATTGAAGAAATAGCAAAATACGCAGGCAAATATTTAAAAAAACTCGAGTCACATCCTAATCCGCTTGCTCGTAACATCTTGAATTTTACTGGCCACATTCGCTTGAAAAAGAAGGATACAAGGGCTCTTTTACTCAACACTCCAGATGGGATTGCTTGAAAATATTTTTTTTTTTTTGATTATCACTACTTATGTATTATTTATATCTATCACTAAGTTTATGTCCGACAGTGGTCGGGCCTAATACTTATATTTTAGATTTAAGATTTGATTACTTATTGTTAGTTCATAATTGAAGATACAATAAATAAATAAATGTATTAAAAAAAAAGGCGCTTAGTGGATTTGATTGCGGATTCCCAAAGACCTACGAAATGTGGGGAACGACGGGGAATGAACGAAAACTTGAAGCCAGTAACTGTGCTATAATTCATGATCTCTTTTACATTAGCATTATCGAAATCGAATGGCTTTAGATGAAAAGCAAACAAAAATAGCTACATATGTTTCATAAGGACGTTTTCCCCAAATTCGATAATAAGTATAAAATGGTCCGCTAAAATCGACACCTGAGACCAGAAATGGGCGTTGAGCTTTTAAGCGGTCAGCAGGCAGATCTTCCATGATTTGTTGTGCGAATCGAAGACTATATTTGAAACAATGAACGCAGTTTCGTACTACTTTTCGAGCCACATCTCTGGCGTTGATTATCCAGACTTGTTTACGAAGAATTCCAATAAGTACTTTTGAACCAGCATGTAGGTGCTTACGATGAAGATATTGTACGAAGATTTGTGTAAAACGATGATTATTTGGTAACAGTGCAGGGAATTTTGTATCATATTTTAATGGTGCATTTACTAGCCGACCACCAACTCGGGCGATGATTAGAGATGAATTGCAGCACGCCACTTTGTCTAAGAATGGAGTGAGCTTTTGAAAACTTGGATTTAAATATTGTCCATTATTGAGCAAATTAATTTCTTCTTTGAAAGCTGATTGTTGAATATCGGATATAACTCTCCAATAAGCTGATTTTAACTCTTCAGATGTTACAAAAATATCAATTTTTTGTTTGTTGAACACGCGATGAATATAAGCGATGATACGAAGAATTTTTAAATATGAAGAGTGACGAGAAATGATTTGGTTGATAATTAATTCTGGAACGACAGTAGCTTGGAATGAAGTTTTTCTTATTTCTTGTTGAGGAAGTTCAATATTTTCGAAACTATTTTGAGGCCATTTTTCATCGGGCTTTGACAGAAATTCAGGGCCAATATGTTTGATTTTGCTCCAAGTTCGACTAAGCAATAATGCAGCGCAGAGCTCTAACCGTGGCAATGATTGATGAGCAACTGGAGCCACCTTGGATTTGGCTATGAGTAAAATTGATTTGAATTTTCCTTTGTGAACGACTCGTATATAAATACAACAACCATATGCCAATTTCGAGGCATCTGCAAAGCCATGTAATGTATATCAAACCTTTTTTGTGGCGACGTTCCTACGAATCTTGGAACTTCTATTTTATTAATGTGAGGCAGACTTTGTTCAATTTGCTGCCAACGATTAACGAAACGTGAACTTAACGGTGCATCCCCCTCTATATTTTGCTATCACATTTCTTGAATTAGAATTTTGGACTGGACTTAAGAATCCGAGAATTTCGAATATTTTTGCGACAGCTGACAAAATTAATCGTTTAGTTGGGACTTCTATAATTGGCAAATCGAAACAAAAATATATATGTAATATATTCATGATCAGTTTTAAAATGCACTTCTCCAGTGGAAGCTACAATATTTGAGCAGTTTGAATTCCACTACGAAAGTTCTAAGCTAGCTTTAGCTAAAATGCCTATAATTTCACGTTTTATTAATGACAGCTCAGAAAAGGGTATCTGCCCCCGTGAGCAGATCATCGACATGTAAATCTTGCTTAAGAATTTTAGAACCAACAGGAAATTAATCTTGATAAGAATCAGCTATAAAAAACAAACTTCGTATAGAGAGAAAAGGAGCAGCTGATGTGCCGTAGGTTACAGTGTTTAGCTGGTACAATTCAATTGGATCACTTAACTGTTTTCTCCATAAGATTAACTCAAAGTTGCGATCTGTTTCATCTACGATGAACTGACGATACATTTTACAAATGTCAGCGGAGAGAGCTAGCTTGTTTAATCGAAACGCCAAAAGTGTTATTATGATCTCTTGTTGAATTGTTGGACCGACCATTAGAGTTTCATTTAAAGAAGTGTTAGTTGTAGTGCGACACAAAGCATCGAAGACCACTCGAGGTTTTGTTGTCGTATTTTGAGGACGCAGAACAGGATGATAAGGGATGACATAATTCGATAAACTCAAACGATCGACGGTAAGAGGTGACATATGACCAGTTCGATTGTATTCATCCATGAAATCACAGTACATTTTGCGTAAATTATTATCCTTTTAAAGTCGTTTTTCTAAGTATAGAAATCGTCCACGAGCTATTTCAATAGAACTACCGAGCTGGTTTGCGGAAGTTTTAAATGGCAAACTTACTTGAACTTTACCATTTTGATTAAAATTCGTGTGCTGGACGAAATAATCTTCACATAATTGTTCTTCTTCAGTATAAATAGATTTACATTTATTAAATTCTTCAATTTCCCAGAAAGCCTTTAATAATGAGTCAAGATTCTCATTTGTTGTTATAACGTTACAAGCTAATGATCGCTGTGAAGGTTGAGCGCGGAGACCTCTACCAATGACCCAGCCCAGAGATGTGTTTATTAGCCATGGCAGTCTATTTCCAGGAGATATTTTACCATCGAGGAGTAAATCGAAGAAAATTTCAGAGCTTAGTAACATATCAATGCATTGAGGTATGTAAAAATGAGGGTCAGCTAGTTCAATACCACATGGAATGTTCCAGTGAGTCGAATTAATTTGCTCAGCTGGATGGTAAGACGAAATAGATTTTGTAACCGAAAATATCGAAGTCCACTGAAAATTAGAAACACGGGATTTAATAGTGGTTGTCACATTATACTTTAATTGGGCTCGTATGTCAGATACCCCTGAAATTTCTTGAGTTGCTCGATTTTGTTTTAAACGAAGACGATTTGCAGCTTCTTGAGTAATTAGATTGATTTCTGAACATGAATCTAATAAGGCTCGAAGAGGTTGGAAGGTACCAAAGAAATCTTGCACGAAAATGATTGCTGTAGGAAGCAAGTTTATACGACGACTGCATGTAACAAATGACGAAAACCTTGTAAGATGGTTCGAAGCTCAATTTGCAGGCCTTAATAGCACTGGTTGCTGTGAAGACGAAAACGATGGTTGACATGGCCATGGACCTGATTGTTGGTGTAACTGTGATTGATGTGACGGGATTGAAGGCTGAAATTTCTGTGACGACGATGACGAACAACGATGAACGGGCGAAGAGTTTGAGAACGTATGAAGTTGTGCCACTGCATCTGATGAATGCCTTGGGTTACTCGAGAACTGTGAACTGAGATTATGTAACGTTGAGTGATGAGAAACGCGACATGTGAGACATCGAGATTTTGATTGACATTTTGCTACTATGTGACCCTTGCGAAGACAATTGATACAAAGACTACTTGACTTGACAAAATCGAAACGACGAGGTATAGGCAATGACAAGTATGAAGAGCAACTGCTAATGAAATGCTCTTTGCTTTGGCAATATTCACACAATGTGTTCGACGTAACAAGTGATAAGCCTGGGCGTTTACCTTTGGACTTAAGTTTCTGATCATGACTATGATATGATTCGGTTTCACCTGATCGACCTTCGAGAAACTGGCAACGACGGCTTAAAATTGAATAGCACAGATCCCATGAAGGTAGAGAACTAAAATCTTGTTTTTCATCATAAACCTTTTTTGATTCTCCATCAATTTTCGAAAGAACAATATGGATGAGGATGGCATTAATGACATCCAGCTCAGATCCCAGTGATAAAAGTGAGCTACGAAGGGCTTATACGTTATCGAGAATTGAACGTAATGATGACGCGTTTGGTTTTGTCATGGGTGTTATCGAAAATAAAGAATTAATATGATCTATGAACATTAATGTCTTGTTATCATATCGCTCAATTAGTCGATCCAAAGCTCTTTGATAATTTGCATCTACGACTTGAAATGGTTCTATTACAGCCAATGCTTGCCTAGATAAACAATTTAGTAAATAATTAAATGTATCCATGGTCGGAATATTAGGTTCATTGTGAACCAAAGTTCTAAATATATTTATGAATCTTGGTAGTTTTAACTGAGGCAAACGATTTTGATGACGCAAACACGCTTGAGTTCCATTTAAAAAGCTTGGCTCGGAATCACTGGATATACGTTTTTTATTCATAAGACTAACGAGAGGAGCCTTGGCAGAAATAAATAATTCTTCAATGTCCGATCTATGTAAATCAGACTCATCTAGTTTCTCAATTTGATTCTGAATATGATTTATTTGCTTAAAATATGACTCAATTATTTGGAGACGACATTTCAGAATAGTTAAATCGGATGGCTCATCATCTTTTTCTATTTTGGTTTTCAATAGTGCTTCATTGTAGTTCTTTGAGCTTTTAATGACGCAAGTGTTTCAGTTTTATTGGTACTCATTTGGAAATATAATTGTTACAAAAGTTTAACAAAATGGTTAAAAGGTTGGTTAATCTATATAATTAATATGCAAACATGTTTTTTGTAATCCCTTTTACGCTGGTACTACTGCACCGATTTTAAAAAGAATTATGGTTTTAAAGGTTTTTTGGTACAGATGTGCAGAATCTATATTTTATTAAAATCAGATCAGTATTTTAGGAGCTACAAGCGTTTAAAGTTGCTACTACTAAATGCAAAAATATATTACACACGCATTCATTAGCTTAGAAGTAAACAAGAAAGAAAACATGAGATTTTGTGTGTGTTTGTAGTATTTCTCTTGATCTAACATTTTTTTTCTCTTATTTGTTATTGTATGGAAGCCATAATAAAAAAATGCGCAACACTGGTAAGTTGTTAAATGGAAGCCCAACACTGTTTAATTCCTAGTATACACTTTGATACAATTTAATATATGTATATAGTATGTATAAGTGTTTGCGATTGATTTTGTATATTGGAAATGAATGAATAACGACAGAGAAGATATAAGAGTAATAGTTTCTCTTACTTACGCGAGTTGTTGATCTGTTTTTACTGAAAGCATTGAAGACGACGTTAAAATTCCAAATGCGTTGAAGAATGTGTTGTACAAAACAGCAGCAGAGGATGGTGGCTAGTAAAATGCGAAAGAGCGACGACGATGATGATGATGTTGAGTGTAATGACGATGAAGTTAATTTAGTTTTATATATTTTCTTAAAACCTTTGATTTACATTAACTGTTTATGTTTCAAGGTTTTATTTTATTTTAAAATAAAATACAATTTTATTTTATGCACAATGTGTTCCAGTCTGAGTTTATAATAGTTAATACTTTCGTTTGATGAAAAAAAGTCTAACACTGTCTTTTTAATTTTTTTTTGTTTATTGAAAGCAGCGAAGACGACGTTAACTTTCAAATGCGTTGAAGAATGTGTTGTACAAAACTTCAGCAGAGGATCGTTACTAGCAAAATGCGCAAGAATGATGACGATAATGATGATGTTGAGTGTTATGACGATGAATTTAATTTAGTTTTATCTATGTATTTTCTTAAAACCTTTGATTTACATTAACTGTTTATGTTTCAAGGTTTTATTTTTAAATAAAATACACTTTTATTTTATGCACAATGTGTTTTCAGTCTGAGTTTATAATAATTAATCCTTTCGTTTGATGAAAGAAACTCTAAGGGCGATTTAACCTTAATCTTCATTTGTGATTTTTGGGTAGTCGATTATATGGTTTTACTTGCCAGTTTAAGCGGCCAATCGTGGTGGTTTAATCTTACTTTAGTATTGACAACAAACACTTGTGAAACATATAAATTTTTGTAAAAATTATATGATAAAATAATTTAAAACACATAAATATGCATATATTTTTTATATATTTCTTTTAACACTCGAAATATTTACATTAAATAATAAAATATGACAGTTTCTTTTCTTCCAACAACAAAAATCAAAGTGTGTTGATAACGTGTATGAATTTTGCACAGAAATTGTTGCCACTATTTTGTTTCTCAGTATGGTAATACTACACATCACAAGAAGTTTGAACTACCACTCAAAAACATCAAACTCAATTATGTGAGATTAAGTTAATTTTCGGATTAGCTAATTAGAGAAATAAACTAATATTAATCTCGAACCCATAAAGTAGCCCTAACACTGTCTTTTTGATTTTTATTGTTTTCAATTGTTTTTTTTATTTATTTATTTATATTTATTTATATTTATATATATATATATATATATTAGAGTGTCCCTTAAAATTAAATATTGAAAATGTTGAAGCGGTACGCGCTAATTTTTTTCTATTTGACTTCAGTAAAACTCATGTGTAATTTTACGCCCCTACGACCATGCCTTCCCTAAGCGACGGGGCCTTGAAAAGTAAAATATGAGATTTTTGTTATTGTTGTATTGCTTTTGAACTAACAAATATAGGTTTTTCTTATTTTGATAAAAAAGAACTGGTATACCTGGATATGTAACATAATTTTCTTTTATTATACACTATCCCGATGTGTGCCGATGATTGGGAACGGAGAAATGCATCAGGAACGAATTATTTGTATTGATTTTTTGTTTTAGTTAAAATCTATTGTTTTCCAATTAAAAAGTATTATTTCTTTAATTTTTTCAGAGAAAACAAGTTTTTTTCAAATAAAAATAAAAAACGCATAATCAAAATTAAAATAAGGAATTCAACAAAACTTATGATATAAAAAACAGTAGGGTGCAGTAAATTTTCTTTTTAAAGATGTTTTTGTGCAATTTGGATACATTTTTCGGTGCTCTTCTACGCACTGTAATAAATATTGCTTATGCTCTTCTTGCACTGTCAGAAGTCCATGAAATTGTTGCATGAGGTTCACAGCTCTTTCAGCGCTCTCATTTACCGCTTTTAAGTGAATTGCTTTTGATTTAGCTGCTAAAAAGGATTCGATGCCTGCCAAGTTGATGGGTCTTCGGTGAGAAAACGAGTGTTTATTTTCAATCTGTCAAACATATTGCAGCTTTTTATTGAAACAAAGTTTTTTATCTGTACAAAATAGAAAATGGAATTAACGTATTGACAAAGAACTTAGTATTTTGAAAATACTTACCAAATAATAAGCAACATAATTCTTCTTTCGATGGAACATATCGCTTAGCATTTTCATATTTTCTTTCTTTTGTATTTCTTTTTGTCTCAGTACCAACCACATCATCGAAAAGGAATAAAACGGCAACTTCTTCAGTTAGATAATAAAGATGCTGGCAAAATTTTTTTAAAACAGCTTCCGAAATTAAATGGTTAACACACTCATAGGTCTTAATAGCCTTTATAAAACACAAGTCTTGGTGTCGGTCTTTTACGGCTAAGTTGCATTGCATACATGGTTTAACATAAGTTGTTGCAATGAAAAGAGAAACTTCTTGCAAACCGTCTTTCTCTTTTCTTGTTAATTTCAGCTGATCGCGAAACAAAAACATTTTAGTTGCATAGATAGCTCTCGCCATCCATCGTGCTTGATGCATAGCCCCAGGAGGCTTTATTTTAAATGTTTTATTGAAATTTTCGCTTAAAAATAATATCTAAAGCTCGATCAATTCACGGTAATCTCCTCTAACAATTGGATTTTCGAGTTCAGAGAGATAAAATGTAAGCAAGTTCTTAATATCAGATGGTTGAAAATGCAGATTTGAAATGGAGGTACAGTTTTTTATATTTGCTGTGCCTAATATTGCTCCAGTGGTTTTTTAACTTTTTAAAGAGCGGTACATCTGCCCTAACTGTAGTTTGAGGGATTTCGGTTTCAAATACAGTTTTCAACACCAACTCGTAAAAATGATGTCTGCATCCAAATAAAATTAGTTCCCTTCCAAGTGCTTGCTCTAGTAGCGCACAAGCTCCATTAAAACGGCCCGTGTTAGAAGCTGTAGTGTCGCAGCACATAATCTGAACTTTATCCGAATTTAATACAGCTGTAGCATGTTCCTTTCCACTTGTCTGATCTAATTTAGGTACTGCAATAACTTTCTCCTCATTTCCATAGGTGGCCACAATTGGAAGTCGTTCTTCCTTAAAATTTTGTACACTTATTGCACGCAATAATTTCCCATCCCAATAAATAGTGACCACTTCTGGAATACTATTTTAAAAATCTTCTTTTATTTTTTTGGCACTTTCTTTTCTCATCTCTGTTCTTATTCTTTGTATGGAAGATTTATTTATAATAAATTCATCTACATTATGACCGAGTGCTAATGCTGCTTCGAAAATATGCACAGAATCGCGCATAATTAAATGACATCTATCGGGGGCAGCCACAAGTTTCGGAGAAAGAAAATCCTTTTTCCCCCTTTTTGACAAAGGCAATAAATTTTCTCCACAAAATGGTGACCTACGATCTTCATGCTCCTCAATTAAGCTGGTGGATGGGGAATTTGATAAGAAGCTGGAATTTGAAGATATGGATGTTGTTTTATTTTCCTTTAGTTGCCTGTTTCGTTTTGCTAATAGCCTCGCGTTTGTTCTCTCTACCCGGTCTACCAGATTTTTGCTGCTGCTGTAAAAAACTTTGTCTTCTTCGATTTTCATTATATTTAAGACATCAACATGCGCTATGTCGAAGAGATTGTCCAGTGTATTTACAAATGAATCTTCTTTGTCTTTTTGCACTTGAGTTGTCTTTTTTGTGTTTTTTTTTATCTACTCGAGAGAGAAAAATTCAAATGCCCTTATTAAAAAAGTAGTTTCGGTCATTGGTGAAAATAAATTCCACATTGTCCCAATAAAACGTGGCAACATCGATGAAACGAAAATTCAAATTTATGACGAAAAGGATTTCCGCAAAATAGTTTCTGAATTTGAAACAAACAAAACAAGCTTCTACACATACCAGCTTAAGAGCGCTAAAGGCCTGCAGATCGTATTGAAGGGCATAGATTCTTATGTTGTCCCTGAAAAAATAAAAGATGCACTCGTCCTCCACGGATTTAAGGTAAAGAATGTATCTAACATAATGAACAGAGAAAAGGTACCCCAACCCCTATTTCGTGTTGAACTGGAGCTGAATGATGTACAGTTGAAAAAAACCAGACACATCCTATTTATATTCTAAAATACCTTTTATACAGAAAAATCACAGTTGAAGAGCCACATAAGCGTGCAGGTCCCGTGCAGTGTCATAATTGCCAAGAATATGGCCATACAAAAGCTTACTGCAATTTACCTACAGTGTGTGTTATCTGCGGTGAATTGCACGGTACTGCAAGTTGTAACAAACCAAAAGATCAAGCGGAAAAAAATGCAGTAATTGTGGAGGCAATCACACCGCTAACTACAGAGGATGTCCTGTGTACTCTTTCGTCAAGCAGGCTATGGTGCAAAAACCTAAATTAGCTCCAGCTCAACCATTAAACGCGTACTCCGCCACTTTTGCTCAAGTGAGCCAACCAGTGACTTCACGTGTATTGTATGCCGATGCTGCTAAGGCTAGTTCTATTCCCACACAAAATATTTCACCGCCAAATAATTGAACGAATGCAAATTCAAGCTTTAACTTTAGTCGCCTGGAAGCTACTATTGAGAATCTTTACAAAAAATATGACTACCATGATGCAAGAAATGCTGAGAATGCAGAATACTCTGCTTCAAGCATTAATTAACAAGCCATGAACACGTTAAAAATATGTTTCTGGAACGCAAACGGCATTCGCCAACATAAAAATGAAGTTGAGCACTTCCTTACGGAAAAAAATATTGATATAATGTTGGTCTCTGAGACTCATTTGACTTCTAGAAGTCTCTTTAAAATGAATGGGTACACTTTATATGATACAAAGGACCCTAGAGGGAGAGCATGCGGTGGATCAGCAATTCTAATAAAGTCAAGACTCAAGCACTATATTCTTGACAACATTTGTGAAGAACATCTACAAATTTCGTGATATCTTCAATTTACTGCCCTCCCAGATTTTCAATTACTGAGGACCAATACGAGAAATTCTACAAATCTCTTGGACCTTGTTTCGTAGCAGCAGGCGACTACAATGCTAAGCATACGTTCTGGGGTTCGCGTCTTATTACGCCTAGAGGTAGGACGTAGATCCTAGATCTCTCGACCGATCACTCTCCCACGATCGTTACAATCTGTAGCTTACTGAGAAGCGCTTTACCTCACCTATATGTCAAGATGATAAATCGTGTTAATTGGCTGGGATTCAAAAAATATCTTAGTAGTCATTGCACGGAAAATATTACGCTAAGAACACCCAATGATATTGAATCGAACATTGCAAATCTTAACGAGAATATTTAACGGGCTTCTGAACATGCCACTAACTCCCATCCGCATACTGGGTTCAATAAAATTTATTCTACAGACGTTGAACATCTCGTACGTGAAAAAAGAAGAGCTAGAAGGGAATGGCAACAGCACAGATCACCTCAACACAAAATCAGATTTAAAGAGTGCACTAAACGACTCCAAGAGTTGCTTGCATCTGAAAAAACTGCATCTTTCAAAAATTATCTGGAAGGCCTTGATGTCACACCAGCATCTAATTACTCTTTGTGGCGCGCTGCTAAAAAGCTTAAAACACCCGTTGAGTTTAAGCCACCTCTGCGCACATCTACCGGAGGTTGGGCAAGAAGCGATACTGAAAAAGATAACATATTTGCTGAACATTTAAAATCCGTATTTACATCAAATACATGTACCGGTGTTGCTGATTTGCCGTGTAGTTGCTCTACCACCTCGACCCTTAAAATTTACGATGTGTGATGTACAAAAACTAATTGCCGAACTCAACCGGAAAAAAGCTCCCGGTATGGATGGAATTAGTAACCAGATGCTGATTAAGTTACCTCGCACTGCAATTAGAATCCTGTTATTCAATTTTAATGCCATTTTACGACTGGAGTATTATCCAGACTGCTGGAAGCTTGCCAAGGTTAAAATGATTCCAAAGCCAGGTAAAGATCTTTCCAAGGCTGAGTCATATAGGCCAATAAGTTTAATGTCAACAATGTCAAAGCTTTTTGAAAAGCTACTCATGACAAAATTGTCTTCAATTTTAAATGATAATGGGTGCATCCCGGACCATCAATTTGGTTTTAGAAGCCAGCATAGCACCATTGAGCAAACGCATAGATTGGTTCAATTTATCAGAAAAACATTTGAAGAAAAGAAGTATTGTTCTGCCCTGTTTATTGATGTTTCTCAGGCATTTGATAAAGTGTGGCATGAAGGCCTGATTTTGAAATTGAAGACATACTTACAAATAAACATTCTAAATCTTTTGGAAAGTTACATTCTTGCAAGAAAATTTACAGTGGTGGAAGGACACTTTATGAGTATACCTGAAACTATCTCATCCGGTGTGCCACAGGGGAGTATACTGGGGCCATTTTTATATTTGATTTATACTTGTGATATGCCTGTGAGCAGTAGTATCCACACTTCTACATTTGCCGACGATACCGCCTGCCTTAGTATGCACGAAAACCCTGATGAGGCATCCCGAAAACTCCAGAAACACATTAGCCAGATGGAACTATGGTTAAACTTATGAAGAATTAAGGTAAATGAACAAAAGTGTGTCCATATAACATTTACTTTACGAAGAGATACTTGTTCCCCCATTCGGATTAATAATCAAGTTGTTCCTCAACATTCACATGTGAAATATCTTGGTATACACCTCGATCGACGGTTTACATGGAAACATCACATTGACTATAAGTTAACTCAAATGAAACTAAAATTACCTCAGGTACATTGGCTGATTGGCAGAAATTCAACACTCAGCCTTTTAAAGCCAATATGGTGTTACGGTATCCAGTTATGGGGCACTGCTTCTGCTTCCAATGTAGAGAGAATTCAACGAAGACAAAACAAAATTTTAAGGTTAGTAACATCTGCTCCATGGTACATTAAGAATTCAAATATACATCGTGATTTAAACATGTCACTAGTGATTGAAGAAATTGCAAAATACGCAGGCAAATATTTAACAAAACTCGAGTCACACCCTAATCCGCTTGCTCGTAATATTTTGAACTTTACTGGACACATCCGCTTAACAAAGAGAGATACAAGGGCTCTAATACTTAACACTCCGAATGAAGTTGCTTGAAAATACTTTTTTTTTGCTTATCACTATTTATGTATTATTTACAACTATCACTTAGTTATGTCTGGCATTGGTCGGGCCTATTAATTATATGTTAGATTTAAGATTTGAATACTTATTGTTAGTTCATATATGAAGATACAATAAATAAAAAAATAACATGCATTTAAAAAATAAAAATAAAACATTGCTGTCTTACTAGTCTTTATCCACGATTAATTTTTTTATTTTTACTATTTACGGGAAACCCCCTTTAATAGTTTTCGCTGCTAGTTTGTTTGAATGCGAAGTCATTTTACCAGGTGGCCGCAAAAAATCAGCTGTTGTCCTTTTTTTGTCTTTGCTATGCCAACAAGAAACACAAATCCTCCATTTAAAAACTGATTGCAGATATGTGCAATGGCTTTTACTACGGAAACCTACATATTTGATGGTAGTTTTGTTGTTCGTTCAAATAATTTTAATAATAATTATTATAATAATAAATATAATAATTAATAAAATATAATAATAATTATTTCTAGTGCAAAAAATAATACGAATAGAAAAGCATATTTTGCTTTTTATAGCCCCGTCGCTTAGGGAAGGCGTGGTCGTAGGCGCGTAAAATTACACACGAATTTTGCTCAGGTCAAATCGAAGAAAATTAGCGGGTACCGTTCAACGTTTTAGCATAAAAAACAAAAAACACCCCTGTTAAGGGACAATCTAATATATATATATATATATATATATATATATATATATATATATTTATTTATTTTATTTATTAATTAACTTGTACATCAACAAATTATTTGAATTTGGAAAAGTCCTGTCACGGTCGCCAAATTTATGTATGAATTAATAATTTAAATATAAAAAATCAAAAATAAAAGGGAACACGAAAATCCAATGTTGTTTGCATCTTTATTGTAACACTTCTTTTTCGACAATGACTAAAATTTTCAAAGTCAAAATAACTTAAGCTAAAGAATTTAATCCCGTTAGAAATGTGCGTATTTAATTATATGTACATGATGAGAGAAAGAAGTATAAGTATGTATATACAAGTAGATATTGGATTTTTGTATATAATAACTAAGACACAAAAAGATGAAATACTTAAAGTAATGAATTCATTAAGAATAAATATAAAAACATAATTTCAAATAATAATAATATTCTGACCGAATAGTGAACTTACGGGAAATAATGTAATTTTTCAAAAGATTTAAAAAATTTATTGGTAGGTAAGTCTTTAATTTTAAAATTAGGCCTTCATGCCACACTTTATCACACGCATGAGAAACGTCAATAAACTGTGCAGAACAATACTTTGTTTCTTCAAAAGTTCTTCTTATAAATTGAACCAATCTATGAATTTGTTCAATTATGCTATGTTGATTTCTAAAACCAAATTGGTTGTCCGGTATAAACCCACTACTAATTAGAATTGGGGACAATTTTGTCTTAAGCAGTTTTTCGAAAAGCTTTGACATTGTTGATAGTAGACGTGCGCAGAGGTGGTTTATACTCCACGGGTGTTTTAAGCTTTCTAGCAGCACGCCACAAAGAGTAATTTTCAGATAATGTTTAAGAGATGCAGTTTTTTCATTCACAAGCAGCTCTTGAAGAGTGCACTAAACTCTTTAAATCTAATTTTATTTTGGGGTGATCTGTGCTGTTGCCATTTTCTTATAGTTCTTCTTTTTTCACGTACGAGACGTTCAATGTCTGTAGAATAAATTCTGTTAAACCCAGTCTGCGGATGTTGGGGGGGGGGGGGGGGGGGGTGGGGTAGTGTCATGTTCAGCAGCCTGTTTAATATTTCCGTTAAGATTGGCAATGTTAGATTCAATATCATCTGGTATTATTAGCTTAATATTTTCCGTACAATGACTACTGAGGTATTTTTTGAACCACTGCCAATTAACACAAGTGATTATCTTTACAGATGGGTCAGGTAAGTCACTTCTTAATGGACTATAAATTGTAACGACCATGGAGAGTAATCGGGCGAGAGATCTAGAGAAGTTTGAACTTGAATTAAATCCCTAGAGATATTTTTTGTGACGCCAAAACCTATAAGAACCGGAATTTTTTTTATGTCAGTAGGCCAATAAGTGGGCTTCCCACTCGAAATGACGTCAAGCCCATTTCTGAAATTGTTTTGAACAATGCTCGACCTCTGGGTGTAATAAGATGCGAACCTCAGAACGTATGTTTTGCATTATAGTCGCCAGCTGCTACAAAACAAGGTCCAAGAGATTTGTAGAAATTCTTATACTGATTCTCAGTGATTGAAAATATGGGAGGGGAGTAAATTGATGATATCACGAAATTTGCACAAAAACTTTTAATGCCAATATTTGTTGCTTGTAGGTGTTCTTCACAAATGTTGTCAAGAATATAGTGCTTGAGTCTTGACTTTATTAGAATTGCTGATCCACCGCATGCTCTTCCTCTCGGGTCCTTTGTGCCATATAATGTGTAGCTATAAATTTTAAAAAGGGTTCTCGAAATCAAATTAGTCTCAGAGACTCACATTATATCAATACGCAGGCAAATATTTAACAAAACTCGAGTCACATCCTAATCCGCTTGCTCGTAATATTTTGAACTTTACTGGACACATCCGCTTAAAAAAGAGGGACACAAGGGCTCTATTACTCAACACGCCAGATGGGATTTCTTGAAAATACTTTTTTTATACTTTTTTATAATTTTTTTTTTCTTTTTTGATTATCACTATTTATGTATTATTTATAACTATTAACAAGTTTATGTCCGACAGTGGTCGGTCCTAATAATTATATTTTAGATTTAAGATTTGAATACTTATTGTTAGTTCATATTTGAAGATACAATAAATAAATACATGTATTAAAAAAAAAAAAAAAAAAAAAACATTATATCAATATTTTTTTCCGTGAGCAAATACTCAAGCTCATTTTTATGTTAGCGAATGCCGTTTGCGTTCCAGAAACATATTTTTAACGTGTTCATGGCTTGAAAGTTAATGGTTGAAGCAGTATATTCTGCATTCGCTGCATTTCTTAAATCATGCTAGTCGCTTCAAGGCGACCTAAGTTAAAGCTTGAGTTAGCATTCGTTGAATTATTTGGAGGTGGAACATTTTGTGTGGAAAAAGAACTAGTCCTAGCTGCATCGGCATACGATACACGTGCAGTGACTGTTTCGCTCATTTGAGCAAGAGTGGCGGCGTAAGCATTTGCTGTTTGTGCTGGAGCTAATTTAGGCTTTTGCCCCATAGTCTGTTTAACGAAAGAATATAGAGGACATCCTCTGTAGTTAGTGGTGTGATTACCTCCACAATTACTGCATTTTTTATCACTTTGATTTTTTGGTTTATTGCAACTAGCAGTGCCGTGTAATCGCCGCAAACCAGACAAACAGTAGGTAAATTGCAGTAAGCTTTCGTATGGCCATATTCTCGACACTTATGGCCCTGTACGGATCCATAACGTGTGTGTGGTTCTTTAACTGATATTATTCGGTATAACAGGTATTTTAAGCTATGAATTGGGTGCCTCAATATTTCTTAAATTTTATATCATTAATATAATATCACTTATTCTTAAATAAATAGTAAATTGTTGAAAGATATTAAATAAGAATAAAAACTACTCTAAATATTCCAATTAGTAATTATTCGAAAATAAATAAAAAGATATATTAATGGATTTGCAGATCATGTATCGATATGTTTAAAAAATCATTCAATTTATAAATGATAGAAATAAAGGGAAAAATATAAATACAGTGTTCGTGTTTGGCAAAACAAGGGCGCCGATTTTGGCCGTGACATATTCTAACGCACACAAACACAATAACCAGTAGAAATTTATCACTTGTAAGTGAATAAAATAGATAAAATAAAATACAGATACGAAATATTTAAAAAATTCCCCTCAACAAAAATTTTCATTTCAAATTATCTTTCCTGAAAAATAATCGTAATGAAGGAAAATAACACAACGTCCACACCTAGCATGATGTGCACTTTTACATTGGAGTTTGATACATGCATAAAATTGCTTAAAGAAAAATAGCACAACGGCCACACCTTTCATGATGCGCACTTTTACGTTGGACTTTAATACACACATAAAATAGCATAAAAAATAGCACTACGGTCACACCTTGCATGATGTGCACTTTTTCATTGATCCTTATGCCACACTCTGATACAGGATCCCCATAAATACACTACTTCTATTCGGTGAAAAGCAGATATTGTGTAGCAGAATTATCCACGAAGTAAAATAAGAAAAGAATGGCTATTAACACAGCTTCAAAAATTTAATGCGCTTCATTGAAACCAGAGGAGTGTAGTAGGCATTCATTGGCGGAGTGTTTCTTCTCTTAAAAAAAGGTGCAAGCCTCAGAACTTTTTTGAGTCTCAGATAAGCAGCTTTGGCCAACTGTAACTCCTCTCGTGCTTAAATATATATTGTAAAAGTCCTCAGTGTGCAATGTAAATTTTACATAGGTATACACGTGCATAAATACATATGTGCATACATACATGCATATGTATGAATGTGTAATAACCTATTTTTCAACCCAAAAAATATACAAATTGGATTATATACTTTTTTGTGAGCGTGCGTGATAAGTTGTAAACCACTCGTGCGTGGTTAAGAATATTTTGTTCGTGAGCGCGCGTGATCATGAAAATTTTCAAGATCACTCGTGCATGAAAGAGCGAGTAAAATATTTTTTGCCTGAGCGTGCGTGTCTTGAGTCAAAAAACACTCACGTGCCCATCTCTAATGTGGACGTACACAATGATTGTTAGGACAATTATAACGTACAGCGCGAAAATTTGGTGGCAAAAGACTCGCCAGGTTGTAGCGACAACTAAACTCTGTAAAGTACAGAGAAGATTCAGTGTCTTCTTCCTTCGCAATGAGGTCATGTTAAACCTTTACCATTGATGCCTTGATTAAACTACCACCCAAACAAATCTTTATAAGATCATCTGCGTCATTACAATGCTAGGAATGCCTAGTTTTTTTTTTTTTTTTTTTAATGCATGTTTTTTTATTTATTGTATCTTCATATATGAACTAACAATAAGTAATCAAATCTTAAATCTAACATATAATTAGTAGGCCCGACCAATGCCAGACATAACTAAGTGATAGTTGTAAATAATACATAAGTGGTGATAAGCAAAAAAAAAAAAAAAATTTTTTTTCAAGCAACTTCATTCGGAGTGTTTAGTATTAGAGCCCTTGTATCTCTCTTTTTTAAGCGGATGTGTCCAGTAAAGTTCAAGATGTTACGAGCAAGCGGATTAGGATGTGACACGAGTTTAGTTAGATATTTGCCTGCGTATTTTGCAATTTCTTCAGTCACTAGTGGCATATTTAAATCACGATGTATATTTGAATTCTTAATGTACCATGGAGCAGATGTTATTAACCTTAAAATTTTGTTTTGTCTTCGTTGAATTCTCTCTACATTGGAAGCAGAAGCAGTGCCCCATAACTGGATACCGTAACACCATATTGGCTTTAAAAGCGACTTGTATATTAAAAGTTTGCAGTCTAGGCTGAGTGTTGAATTTCTGCCAATCAGCCAATGTACCTGAGTTAATTTTAGTTTCATTTGAGTTAACTTATAGTCAATGTGATGTTTCCATGTAAGCCGTCGATCGAGGTGTATACCAAGATATTTCACATGTGAATGTTGAGGAACAACTTGATTATTAATCCGAATGGGGGAACAAGTATCTCTTCGTAAGGTAAATGTTATATGGACACACTTTTGTTCATTTACCTTAATTCTCCATAAGTTTAACCATAGTTCCATCTGGCTAATGTGTTCCTGGAGTTTTCGGGATGCCTCATCAGGGTTTTCGTGCATACTAAGGCAGGCGGTATCGTCGGCAAATGTAGAAGTGTGGATACTACTGCTCACAGGCATATCACAAGTATAAATCAAATATAAAAATGGCCCCAGTATACTCCCCTGTGGCACACCGGATGAGATAGTTTCAGGCATACTCATAAAGTGTCCTTCCACAACTGTAAATTTTCGTGCCACAATGTAACTTTCCAAAAGATTTAGAATGTTTATTGGTAAATATGTCTTCAATTTCAAAATCAGGCCTTCATGCCACACTTTATCAAATGCCTGAGAAACATCAATAAACACGGCAGAACAATACTTCTTTTCCTCAAATGTTTTTCTGATAAATTGAACCAATCTATGCGTTTGCTCAATGGTGCTATGCTGGCTTCTAAACCCAAATTGATGGTCCGGGATGCACCCATTATCAGTTAAAGTTGAAGACAATTTTGTCATGAGTAGCTTTTCAAAAAGCTTTGACATTGTTGACAGTAAACTTATTGGCCTATATGACTCAGCCTTGGAAAGATCTTTACCTGGCTTTGGAATCATTTTAACCTTGGCAAGCTTCCAGCAGTCTGGATAATACTCCAGTCGTAAAATGGCATTAAAAATGAATAACAGGATTCTAATTGCAGTACGAGGTAACTTAATCAGCATCTGGTTACTAATTCCATCCATACCGGGAGCTTTTTTCGGGTTGAGTTCGGCAATTAGTTTTTGTACATCACACATCGTAAATTTTAAGGATCGTGGGGGTAGCGCAACTACACTCGGCAAATCAGCAACACCGGTACATGTATTTGGTGTAAATACGGATTTTAAATGCTCAGCAAATATGTTACCTTTTTCAGTATCGCTTCTTGCCCAACCTCCGGTAGAGGTGCGCAGAGGTGGCTTAAACTCAACGGGTGTTTTAAGCTTTTTAGCAGCGCGCCACAAAGAGTAATTAGATGCTGGTGTGACATCAAGGCCTTCCAGATAATTTTTGAAAGATGCAGTTTTTTCAGATGCAAGCAGCTCTTGGAGTCGTCTAGTGCACTCTTTAAATCTAATTTTGTGTTGAGGTGATCTGTGCTGTGCTCTCCTTTTTTCACGTACGAGATGTTCAACGTCTGTAGAATAAATTTTATTGAACCACAGTATACGGATGGGAGGTAGTGGCATGTTCAGAAGCTTGTTTAATATTCTCGTTAAGATTTGCAATGTTCGATTCAATATCATTGGATGTTCTTAGCGTAATATTTTCCGTGCAATGACTACTAAGATATTTTTTGAATCCCAGCCAATTAACACGATTTATCATCTTGACATATGGGTGAGGTAAAGCGCTTCTCAGTGGACTACAGATTGTAACGATCGTGGGAGAGTGATCAGACGACAGATCTAGGGAAGCTTCAACGTGAATTAATTCCCTAGAAATACTTTTTATGACGCCGAAATCTATAACATCTGGAATTTTTCGTACGTCAGTAGGCCAGTAAGTAGGCTCCCCACTTGAATGCCTAGTGACAGAATAAAAGCTATCGATACGGAAAAAGGTTTCCATTTATTGGTACCTGGCCACAGCGGTCATGCGGGGAATGAGGAAGCGGATGAAATGGCCAAGAGGACCTCAACTTCTCCTTTTATGACTCCAGAGCCATTTTGTGGCGTAAGTCGGTCGACTGTAATGTCTCTGATAAAAGAAGATGTCCCTTCGACCGCTACGCAGATGTGGCTGTCTTCTTTTAGTTTAAGGCAGGGCAAAGCATTGATGCAGCCATTTACATATAATGGCATCATGAACTTCAACAGGAATAGTTTACGGCTACTTACTGGTTTTCTGTCTCGTCACTTTGCACTGAACTATCCTCTATGGGAAAATAACCAAGTTCGTTCACCTTTGTGTCGCTTGTGCTTGGTAGATGACGAGACAACGACATACATTATTTGTGAGTGTATCGTATTGTGTGCCAGTAGAAGGCGTGGTTTTCATTCTTAGTTTCTGTGTTCAGATGATATTAGGCGGGCTTCCCCAATATCTGGACTATCCTTCATAAGGAGAGTCATACAGAGATTGAATTAATCTGATTCATAGATCCATGGTACAAAAAATTCATCAGGTATCGCAGTGCCGGTCTTTGGACCAAATCTTCCCCCTATTCTATTTTACTTATATTAGATGATATTTAGGGTGATTGGTCAGGGACGTACCACGCCAATTATATAAAGCTATAATGCTTATTTCCCCCCAATATTGTCGATAATTGTAGTTCGTAAATGAATAAGCATAAAAATAACGATAAAAATTCGATAGACAACAAGAGAAAATTTTTAAATGTTTTAAAATTATACACATTTCAATACCTCCCGAGATATTAAAGTAAAAATTGCATTCATGTTATAAATTCTATTTACCTATGTTGCAACACAAAGTAACTAAACTCTGAAAACTTATTTTAAATACTTCCCTCAAAAAAATTTCAACTTCCCTCTAACTTCAAACTTCATCGCATTTGGTGCAGAATTTTTTTTAACAATTGCGTAAACGTAGAATCGCAATTATTCCTATTTTTCCATGGACTTTTCAGCCCTAACTGTTAAATTTTGATATTTGCAAAAAATGCCAAAAGTTATAACCCTAATGTACACACATTCATACATACATACAGGTATTAAGTAAAATATTGAATTTACATTGAAAAACACGATAGTTAGCACTCGAATGACTGCTCGTTATCGAATGCTGTCATAAAAAATTTCGATACGTGTTATTCGAAGTCGAATGAGAAATTCCTAAAAGTTAAAAACTCGCACGTCCCAGTAATAATTCGCTTGCAATCGAATGCGGGAATTAGGCCCTGAAGACAATCTAAGACCTATTAACTTTTGTAAGTCGGTGTGTGCATAGTACATTCATATTAAAGGGTTGCGTAAGCAGTTTTGAAATGTAAATTAGTTGTTTTTTAAATATATTGGGTAGTATGAATAAAAAAAATATTTGCTTTTTACTTAAAAATTTGTTTAAAAAAAAACAAAAAACACATAAAAATTTTTGGTTTTAAAACAAATTTTTAAGTAAAAAGCAAATACTTTTTTTATTCATACTACCCATTGTCGTCGCATGTCTTACCCTGCAAATAATGCGACTAGTTCATACATGCATTTGAAGACTAATTCTATTGTGAATCAGAATTGAACAACCCTCGTACCCGTACATTGCACTAATTTGTTAACGCAGCAACAACCAGTTCATGCACTTGGTGGTTTGTTAAATTCTTTGCGTTGACAAATTGTGCAATAGCAACATTTCGTAATTGGGTAAAAAGCTTAATAATATTAAGTACGTTAGCAAGTAAGCATAATAAGATTAACTATTAAGCATTATATTATTTCTGAAATATATTAAGTTATGATTAAGTTTTGTATAAATAGTTAATTTTAAGAAACCAAGTTGAGTTGTAGTTAGTTAGTTGAAGACACTTATAATTGATCAGTTGTAGTTAGTTAGTTGCAGATAATTGTAATCAGTCAGTGGTAATTAGTTAGTTGTAATTAGGTACTTGTATTTCAGCAGTTAAAGTTAGAGGCATAACTGCGATTCCCACGGAACCCTCCAGGTTTAAAATTGTAAATTAAAAGAACAAGATACTAGCTGTTATTAACAAAGCCTTTTTTAAATAAACCATTAATATATTAAAAGAAAAATCCGTATTTAAATTCAAACACAACATTTTGGCACAGCGGTATTAGCAAGAGTACAGTTTGATACCTCTTGCAGTTTGAAGGAAGTATATTGATAATGGAAAGCTATTATAGCTCAATTTAATTTTAATATACTGAATTAAATTATTAAAAGGATACGTTGTTCTGTATACCAACATTTACTATACAACGCAAGGTTTTAATGAGCTATTTTAGCTGCCTTAAGTTGCACAGACTTTAATGATAAACTCAACGACGATAAAACATTTGCTACAGACAAATGGAACCAACACAAATGGTAAAAATATTTATATAAGTGTTGAATTAGTAAATTAAACTAGATAAACGCATAGTGAAAAATTCAAAATGCTTAGCAGTATTTAAATAGAAGGAAAGTTTGTTTGTGAAAGTGAACATTGAAAAAGGAAATATATAAAAGGATTTAATAAATTTGGCTTGAGCTATATGAAGCATTTGAAAAAAAATTACAAAAGACACAAGAAGAGACCAGGGAAATTTCTGAGCGAGTGTGGAATCTCATAAAGTACTTTAACAATACCAAAGAGTATATAGAGTTACTAAAGCATAAAGTGAGGAGCCAGGGAAACATAACCGGATTTTGAAAATATAGATATTTTACTTGAAGAACTACGAGTGCTACATGAGCATCAGATATTTACACGTTAACCGGATCTTGAAGCAGCAGAACTATCAGTTGCAGCATGCCATCGAAAATAGAAAAGTGATAGAGGAAAAAACTCAACAAATCGAAACGCTAAGGTCAAAGATACGAAACTTACAAAGAGAGACGAGGAAAGTGATTACAATTAACACCATAACAAATAGAAACAACATGACAACTTATACCGAACACTTGAAAACAATATCCCATGTGGTACCAGTTTTCTACGGAACTGATGGACCAGAAATGACAAGGGAAGCAAAAAAGTTTATTGAAGGATGTATGATAGCAAAGGATAAACTAGGGGAACCGGGTAATTTGGTCGACATAACCAAATGCATCAAAACCAGATTATTTGGAAATGCTTAGTAATATTTACACAATAAAGAGTTCGCAACAATAGAACCCCTATTCACGGCTATTAAAGAAAAATTTATAAAAGGCAAAACTCTAACAGAAATACAAGAATTAAGTTGTAGTAGTAAGCCAGGTTCAACGGAGACAGCATTTTAATTTGGAGAAAGACTAGAAGGACTACTTACAGATGCACAGAACTAATTGCAGCACAATGGCCAGAAGTATCCCATCAAAAATCTATGATAGATCATTGCAACCAATCCGCAGTAAGGAGTTACATAAGAGGCATACGAGATCCCAGATTGATATTAAAATACATTGGACACGAAAACGAGAAACTATCTGCCCTGCTGAAACTCACCAAGGACGCTCGGCCAATATTAATGGAGCGGAATGCAGAAAAATGTAGAAAAATTAATAATGAAAAAATTAAAATAAAACACAACACCCCTTAAGAACCAACTATGAAAAAGATAAATGTTTTAATATCATAAATTTAGATATTATCAATATACACTTGACAGTGGAGTAGGATAATCAGAAACAGGAAGACAAGGATAAAACCGAATTAATATCTGGTGCAGATTCAGTAAGAAAATCCCTGAATAATATGGCAATGATGACATGTAATAATATAAATAATAGAATAATTAAGGACGGAAACGTCGCAGAACATCACATAAACCACTCAGAGTACAAAAATGAACTGAGACTGGAGAGTGATGTAAGTAGCAACGAAAGTTGTGAGATAAACGATCAAAAGAGGAAAAATTACTACTGTTTGTAGACTCAGGCGCTGATAGTACACTAGTAAAGGAAGAAGCTTTGACATCGTGCATAAAAGTAAATGAAAATGAGAAGAACACATTGTCAGGAGCCTTTGGAGGAAACATGAGTACCAAAGGAACTATAACTGTGAACCATAAATACGTGGATAAGCTACGTTTTAAAATGCACATAGTACCAAAGAGCACAATTTTGCCAGCAGATAGTTTGCTGGGCCGAGATATGATGTGAAATAGGTCGGTTACCGACACAATAAACAAAAACATGAAATTTTTTGAGAATCAGAAAGAAATACTTTCCTTGCCATTTGTTTCAGAAATCCTTCTGTTATATATATCCGAACATTTTTCTATAAAAGGACGTTCCCAGGGAGTTTTATCAATAGTAGTAACCAAGGCTACGGGAGAAATAATAGTAAATAAACTAGAAATTTTACCAGGGGTTTTTTGGGCAAAACCTTAACATCGATCAAAGGGGGAATATCATTTGTTCATAACACAAATAAGAAAACAATGTTAAGTTATGGAAACCCTGAGGATTATCAGATAGAATCAACAACAGCCATTAATACAATAAGTACTGCGGACAACAAAGAAAGAACCAAATTGCTTTTGGAAACAGTACAGCATTCCGCAGATTTGAACCCGGGAGCGATTATCGATCGAAAGCATTTTGAAATCATACGACGACGTGTTTCAATTCCCCGGAGACAGTGTAACTCACATAAATGTACTTAAGCATAAAATCCCAACTGATTCTACTCAACCTCCAATAAATACTAAACAATATAGACTACTTGAGGTCCACCGAAATGAAGTGAATAGACAAGTAGGCCAGATGGAATTATCTCTCCCAGTACTTCCCCTTGGAATTCACCAATACTTCTAGTACCAAAAAGGCAAGAAAAGGCGGATAGAAAAAATGGATCTTAGTAGATTTTAGAAAATTGAACGAGGCCACAAAAAAACAATTCTTCCACATACCAAGAACGGACGAAATCTTAGACCAACTGGGATACAGCCGATATTTTTCTACCCGCGATCTAGAGAGTGGGTACCACTAAGATTTAATGAACCCACGGGACAGACAAAAAACAACTTTTAGCACAAATTTGGAATATTGCGAGTTTAATCGTTAACAGGTTAACAGGGGCACCAGCCACTTTTTAAGGAATCATGAACTCGATATTAACGGGGCTACAAGGAATCGACTGTTTCGTCTTTCTGGACGATATAGTAATCTACGGCAGAAACCTAGCGGATCATCAATTAAGCCTCAAGAGAGTATTAGATATAATAAGAAGGTACAACCTTAAGTTACACCCCGAAAAATTTCATTTCCTTCAAAGGGTGGTAGTTTATCTGGGCCACCAATGTTCGGAAAATGGAGTCTTACCGGGATCCACATAAAACTAAAGTAGTAAAAGACATTCCACCTCCTAGAAGTATCAAAGACCTGCAAGCATTTCTGGGATTGATCAACTACTACCGGAAGTTTATACCAAACTCGTCTGAAATTGCCTTATCCCTAAACAAACTACTAAGGAAGAGCGTAAAATTTTAATGGACGCAAGAGTGTCAGAAAGCTATGGACAAATTAAAGCAGCAGTTTCGAATCCACCTCTATTACAATACCCTGACTTTGCGAAACCATTTGTTCTGACGACGGATGCCAGCAATGAAGCCCAAGGAGCTATCCTTTCTCAAGGAGAGCCTGGTACCTGGTACCAGTATATATACCAGCAGAGTACTAAGTGCCACAGAAAAACGATACTCTACAATAAATAAGGACTTTCTGGCCATCGTAAGGGCAACAACAACTTTTAGACCATATTTACTCGGGAGACACTTCACCATTTTTACAGACCACAAACCCCTCCAGGGTATAGCTAATCTGAAAGATCAAGAAAAAATATGGTTTCGAGATACGGTATAAATTAGGAAAAACGAATCAAAACGCTGATGCCCTCAGTCGCCTTCCAATAGAGAAAATAAATGTAGGGGCAATAACCAGCTCAAAAGCTCAAGAATTACAAAACAAGCAGAATGAGGAGAATGAAGAAATCATGCGTCAAACAGAGGTAAACGAGGATATAGGAGAAGAAGATATGGCTGTTCATTTAACGAATGCAGAAGATATAAACAAAATAATGAAAGCATTCCACGATACACCTTTGGGTGGACACCAAGAGACATTCAAAACTTATTCCCGCATCAGGAATCAGTATAAATGGGCCGGTATGTATCGACAAATAAAAAATTATGTAACAACGTGTAGCATATGCCAGCAAACCAATGTTCGAAAGTTGAAAAAATGCCATTGGTTATAACAAGCACTTTAAGTAAGCCTTTTGAAAAGGTTTTCATGGACCTGGTAGGTCCGTTGCCAGTCAGCTAGGGGAAACTAAAACATCGCCACCTTTCAAGACAATTTTTAAAAATTTTTCGCATGTGCAGCCGTGCCTGACGCACAGGCACCAACTGTAGCTAAAGTCTTTTTTTAAGGAAATAATTTCAAAATACTTTATTCCCAAGGTGTTAATAACGCATAATACAGATTATTCAAGGAAACGTGTAAGGTGCTTAGAATGAAGAAACTACTAACCACTCCTTATCATCCACAAGCTAATGGTGCTTTAGAACTAGATCAACGACCATTGGCCGAATTTCTGAGAAATTTCGTTAACCTGGATGGTACCAACTGAGATGAATGACTCATCACGACATGCATGTGTATAATAATAGCAAATATTCAACAACAAAACAAACACCGACGAGAGTGTTATTCGGGTTTGAATTTGAAATACCCATCTCTTTGAAAATATCCCCGACACCACTATACAACGCGGATGATTATAGCAATATTCTGTAATATAAAATCCAACGTTCACATGAAATCGTTAGAGAGAATCAAGAGATGGCAAAATTGAGAGCCAAGCAGTATTATGATAACGGTTCAAAGGACAGAGAGTATAAAATAGGTCAAAAGGTTTGGTTAAAGAATCAAACTAGAAAAAATAACAACGTGACTATCGATATTTTTTTCCGATAGTGATACTATCGACAAAAATACGCTACTACAAAAGTAAAAAATAATGGCAATAAAAATGGTATGACGGCGACTGTGGAATAAAAAATGCAACTTTCAAAATTACTTGTAAACCTTTATAATAATGGTCATCATTACATATATAATTGTGGAAATATCTTAATTATTTTTGCATTTGTTTCAACATAAGATGTAAGTTTGTAACGAATAAAAACAATTTTCATAAAAAATACAATTATTATGCACAAACGGCTTTGACGCTTGCATAAATTTGGCGGCGGTTCAATTTGACAGTTCCTGTTCTTTACTTTTAAATAAACGGTGACGCTAAATAATTTGATTCTCCCTACTTGCGGTCTCCACATGACATGAAATGATTAACTTTAACATTAACTTCAAGTTATTGTTATATATAGACTGCTAAAGTTTATGCCTTTTTCAAGTTATAATATTATGGTTAGTGCAATTGTTTATTCAACTCAGTTATAACATCAAGTTACAACAAAATTTCATGCCGGGTAAAGTAAGGACGTAGAGTTATCTTAAATTAATACTTTTTAGATAACTGCAATAGTTTAAGTAATGATGAAAGAATTTCTTTACTTTTTATTTCTTTTAATTTATTTTTTATTGATCTATGCAATAGTTTAAGTAATAATAAAAGAATTTATTTACTTTTTATTCCTTTTAATTTATTTTTTATTGATCTATGTATATATGTATGTTTCGTTTGTTTTTCGTTAAATTTTAATACGTATCTACATATATGTACATATATGCATGTACATTGTACATATGTATACTAAAAACATTGAAAAAAAATTTTTTTAAATAACTTCCTTTTTACTTTAAGGAATGATTAAAAAATTTAAGATTTTATATTTGAAAAGTACACATTTGAAAAGAATCAAAAACTATCGATAGTATCGATGACATCAAAAAATACTATCGAATGGAGCCACTATCGATAGTTTTGCAGCTCTAATTTCTTGTGTGTCATTTGCCCAAAAAACGTAACCAACTAATTACTAATGAAAAAACTGTTTGATTCAGACATGTATTTATTGATTTAAATAGTTTGCAAACATTTTGGATTCTATAAAATTGTTTATTAATTATGTATTAAACTGTTAAACTTAATAAATACATGTCTGAATCAGACAGTTTTTCATTAGTAATTAGTTGGTTACACTTTTTTTACGCTTTTGTCGCTAATGTTAGTTACAAAACTAAATGGAAACAAAGGTGTAATATTTCAAACAATTGATGCAATCAATGATGTTTTAAGACAAAATGCCAATTGAAAGAAGGCTGTGCAATGTTAATCTTACGTTCAACAATTAAGAAACTAAAAATTAAAATTTTAATATCAATGTGCTATCACACACGAGAACAATTGTGCTGGCATAACATGCCAGTTTTTAGGTGAGAGAGGCAAAGAGAGGGGTTTTGTGGTTGGAACAATTTTTCAACCAGGCACAACCTCGCATCAGCACAAAATCAATACACATAAAACTTAAAAAACAGCAAATGTTAAAAGAATACAAAAAACACTAGTACACACAAAGGTGTGTATACGTACATACATATATATTTTTATGCCATATGAATTATTCTCGTGTGTTCTGCAAAGAACAAAAATTTTGCCGGCATAAAAATTAGTCTCGTGTGTGACAGGCCATTGGCGTTTAGAAAAATCTAATTAAGAACTATTAAAATGGTTGGCCACGTTGTTCATGTTTCCTTCTACATAAGTACATACATACGTACATATGTATGTATGTACCTAGTTGCTAAATGTATTGAAAAAACAAACTAACTAAATCGATCTCAAACAATCCTGCCCATTTTGAAATAGATACATAATTGCATATTTACATGGTACATACATACATATGTATGCATGTATGTATAACAAATCCATGCTCTTTATCAAGCCCTTATTTACTTTTTTAAATAATACCTACCAGTGTTGGGATATGGCTATTCTTAAATTGTACCATGAAAATGGTAAAATTGTACCAAATTAACTTCAACTGTACCAAAATCTCTAACTACGCATACACAATAAGAATTCATAACAATTTTTCATTTATTGAAAACAAAAACATAAACAAATTAACTAATAGTAGGTACACACTTTGCAAAGTGTTTCCTCAACACGTTTATATTATATGCTGCATACTTTGACACAGACACTGCAACCTACAATGCGACCTATAAACATAAAATCATTTTGATATTTTCGAAATTTCAAATGCAATTTCGAACGCAACTGTAAACTAGACTACACACTTTGCGACCGACAATGCAACCTGCCTAGTTGCATAAACACGTTGCTAAGTCTGTACCTAACATAAAGAACTGGGACAAGTGCTACCAAAAAAAAAATGAAAGATATTAGCATAAGCTACCAATGTTGCAAATTTTGGTACTTATGATCAGTGTTAAGCCGCGATACCACTATCGGCACAATATACCAATTTTCGTCGGCTCACCGCAACAAAGTCGTAAGTAATAAACCAAAACGGCTTTATTTCTCAATTAATTGTGAAATAAGTCTATATGACTTTATTAACAATGCATTGTGGTGCAATTATGTACTTATTTCTTATGACTTTATTTCAGTAATAGTGTAGATAGTGTTATCTCGGCTTTATGCAACTACATATGTTAGGAGAAATTATTATTACTGTACTGCAAGGCACAAATTTGTTCAAATTGTACCAGTGTACCAATGGAAATGTAATTGTACCAAATTTGGTACAATTGTACCACAAATCCCAACAGTGATACCTGCTAATAAATAAGTATTTACATACATACATAAGAACATTAGAAAACGAATTTCTATTTACTTTTGCATTTGAATCTATATATGTACATACATATACATGTACATAAGCATGTACCTACATTTTTCATGAACACTTGCTTCTTTAATACAATGCTTTATTTGTACATGCATACATTCATATTTACATACTTATGTATGTATGTATGTATATAAAATAACCCTGTACTAAATAAAATAATCAATTGACAAAAAACACTAACTAAAAAATTAATTATTTTGCAAGTGACTACAAATTGGTTTAAATCTCATGCAGACATCAACCAAACATATTGAATAGAAGCACACGTAAGAAAAATAATAAAAGCAAAATAAGTAAATGAAAAGAAATAAAATGCCCACGAATAAGAATGTGCCAAGCAAAATTATCATAAAAAAACACAAAAAGACGTGACAAAAAGGGGTTTTTTCATGAAATTTTCAAAATGTATGTTAAAGCTATATATATAGAATTCGGGAGAACCGATTATTTATTTTTTCTGATTTTCATAATCGATTGTGCTAAGACAAGTGCGGTCGTTTCAGTCCAACTCCGAGTTCTCTAACTTTTTTGGGAGCTTCAAAAAAAGCATTTCAGGCGACCAATAAAAATCTGTACAGACAGACGGATAGACGGACATGTTTTTTTTCATCTCCTGTTCATAAGGATCCAGAATAACTAACTTTTTGTGGTCACAAATGAATATTGTAGAAGCTACAAAAATCTCGACAAACCTACATATACCCTTTACCAAAAATGGTAAAAGGGTATAAAAAGAAAAAAAGACTGGGCTTATTAGAATTTATTTTACGGATATTAAAAAAAGAAGAACCAGAAAGAAATGGCAACAGCACAGATCACCTCAACATAAATTCAGATTTAAAGAGTGCACTAAACGACTCAAAAAATGATTGCATCTAAAAAAACTGCATGTCTTAAAAATTATCTGAAAGGTCTTGATGTCACACCAGCATCCAATTACTCTTTGCAGCACGATGCTAGAAAGCTTAAAACCCCCGTTGAGTTTAAACCACCTCTGCGCACATCTACCGAAGGTTAGGCAAGAAATGATACTGAAAAAGGTAACGTGTTTGCCAAGCATTTAAAATATGTATTTACCCCAAACACATGTGTTGGTGCTGTTGATTTGCCGAGTGTAGTTTCTCTACCCCCTTAACCCATAAAGTTTAAGACGCATGATGTTCAAAAACTATTTGCTGAGCTTAATCGGAAGAAAGCTCCAGGTATTGGTGGAATTAGTAACAAGATAGAAAACCTGCTCATGACTAAATTGCCCAGAATTTTAGCTGATAATGGGTTCATCCAGGACCATCAATTTGGCTTTAGAAGTCAGCATAGCACTATTGAGCAAACGCATAGATTGGTTCAAGTTATAAGCGGACATTTGAAGAAAATAAGTTTTGTTCTAAAATTGGAGACATATCTTCCAATAATCATAGAAAAACATTTGAGTTATATTTTTGGTAGGAAGTTCACTGTTCTGGAAAGAGACTTCAAGAGTGTGCCCGAATATCAGCCCAATTATGAATATTCCCTCGGAATTTATTTTTCACGGAAAATAATTTTCTCGAGAAAACATTCCTTCAATCATAAATTCTTTGGGAACAAAAAAGTGTAATACGTGGCATCACCGCATTACGAAGCTCGTTGCTTTGCTTGTTTGTTGACATTTTGTTTCTCCCTTCTTTTTGAGTGAGAGAGTAAACAAAATTATTAAAATTCACCTACTTGAAAAGATATGTAAAAATAAATGATTTATTTGGGCATTATTTTGGTTTTCCATATAAATGAACTAAAAAATGCAAATTTATGTATATAAATTGTGTTTTAATGGTGTATTAAATATGTTTTTATGTAAACTTCCTTCTGTTTTGCAAGGGAAAGATTTTTAGTGAAAAAAGCAAGTTCAACGGCGTTTATAATACCTACGTTTTTCCCGGGGAGTTTTTTTATTCCTGCATTTGGTAAAAAAATGGAAAAAACAAATTCAGAATTGGATTAAAGTGAAAAAATTCGCACGGAATTTTTGCTCATGCTTGGGCTGTATATTTTCCGGTATACCACAGGGTAGTATTCTGGGCCCAGTCTTGTGATATGGGAATCAACAATCAAAATATGCCCCAACATTCACAAGTAAAATACCTTGGTATACACGTTGAAACATC
Source organism: Tachina fera (assembly GCA_905220375.1). Lineage (NCBI taxonomy): Eukaryota > Metazoa > Arthropoda > Insecta > Diptera > Tachinidae > Tachina > Tachina fera. The sequence continues at coordinate 79,614,662 of LR999965.1, read as the reverse complement.
ATATTGACTCTAAGCTTACTCAAATGAAACTAGACAAATTGGCTGATTGGTAGAAATTCAACCCTCACGCTAGATTGCAAACTTTTAATATGCAAGTCACCAATATGGTGATACGGAATTCGTCTATGGGGCACTGCTTCAGCTTCAAATGTTGAGTAAATTTAACGAAGTTAAAACAAAATTTTACGTTTATAACGTCGACTCCATGGTGCATCAAAAATTCAAATATACATCGTGATTTAAATATGCCACTAGTGACTGAATAAATTGCAAAATATCTAACAAAACTCGAGTCACATCCTAATCCGCTTGCTCGTAATATTTTGAACTTTACTGGACACTTCCGCTTAAAAAAGAGAGATACACCGGCTCTAATAAACAACACTCCAGATGATAAAGCTGCTTGAAAACACTTTTTTCTTTTTCTTTTTTGCTTATCACTACTATATTTTATTAATGACTATCACTTAGCTTGTGTCCGACATTGGTTGGGCCTAATTATTATATTTTAGATTTAAATACTTAAATATTTGAAAATACAATATATAAAAACATGCATTAAAAAAATTATTAAACACTAAGGTGCCCTTTAAAAGTAAAGACATAAAGCTTACAGCGTTACTTCACATGCAATAAAGAAATAAAATCTTACCGATGAACTTTGCCAGCTACTATTTTGTTGTTACTGCCAACTGGTGATTTTATACCGTGTGATGTTGTAAACTTAATATTATTTGCCAAACAATTTCCACCACTAACTACACTGCTATCATTAAATTTTATCGTAGGACTGTTCGGTTTGAGATAACCAACGTAGTCAATGTTTGTAGTGACTGTCGATAGAATATCGTTTGCTGTTTTCGTTGCAAGCATTATTAGTTCAGTATTTCTGGAGGGTATAACTTTTTGTATGGGTTTCTTTGGTACAACTACAATCTCTTCAATACTGCTGGATACAATACAGCCGTTCCCACTAACGGTTTCACCGTTTAACGCTGCATTTGAATTACTGGAAATATTTTTCATGATGGATTTTGGCACTGGTGTGCTTGGCGCATTTCCATTCAAGCACGTTTCCATTTCTTTATTTGGCTGTTTGGATGGAGACTTCCTAGAATCATAAACTTGTTTTTGTTCTTTAAGCTTGTAGACATCTTGGCTGCGTTGCTGTTTTAAAGCTTCTTTGTATTCTCTACAATCAAACATTTAAGTCTATGAGAACTCGAGATAAACAGTTTAAAATCTTACCTATAAGTTTGTATGTTTCCCAAATTTTTATTTACTTTATCATAAATTTTTCCATATTGTTGTTGCTGTTGGTTATGATCGATCATGCCATTGTCTAAATCAGTTGTGGATTCACTACTCGAAATTGAAAAGCTTTGAGTACAATTGAGATGCTGCTTTTGCAGTTGCATCAAATTATTCTCCTCACTTCGTTTAATTGACGAACAGCTCACGTCACTTGCAGATTGACTTTCCATATTCAAGGGTTTAACAACAGCCGCTTCTAAACTAGTTGATTCGTCAACTATGGTGCTTGCACTCGATGTTAATGATGCCATGAGATCGGCATTTAAAAGTGATACCTTTGGCAAAGAGGTTGTTGTAGACGTAATGCTTTTAGGAGAATCATTTTTTGATTTCACTGTCGAACAAACAAGATATTCAGGTAAACAAACTATTTTAAAATAAATAATAATTTTATGAATCTTACGTGGTATGTCATGAGACCAACGTTTGTCGATACCATCACAGGTACTGTATCCAGAATACACATGATGTCTTGCACTACGGTGTATTTCCAGAACATTACCAATGGAATTATTACGCGGCACTCGTCGTAATGTGGTGTAACCATCGTAATTTCCTCCAGCACGGGAGCCTTTTTCTTCTTTGGTTGCCTGAGTTTCCAAATATTTAAATACGTGCACCAAACCACGAGCACAGAGCTGATTAAATAATTAAATTATAAAAAAATTAAAACAATAATTCCAAGGCCGCAACTAACAATTTTTTTCGAAATTTAAAAAGTTAATACGCCATGAACAGGTTTTATGTTTCCTCAAGGAAAACGTGTGGACATAATTTAGGTGTCTGAGACTCATCATTCTTCTAAAATGAATGATTACACCCTATATGATTAAAAGGACCCGAGAGGAAGAACATGCGGTGGATCAGCAATTCTAATAAAGTCAAGACTTTAGCACTATATTCTTGATAACCTTTGTGAAGAACGTCTATCTACAAGCAACGAATATCTGCATCACATTTTTTGTAAAAATTTTGTGATACGAGGGTGGTTCTTTAACTCAGTGTCATTTTTCACCTCTGAATTGAAATGGCAACAGTTCTCTTTTCAACAAGCAGGTTTCAGTTGACTCCTGTCTAAATTTGAGCAAGGTGCGTCATTTAGTTTGTGTTTGATTGCTGTTTGATTGCACGCCCGCAACAATTGAAGAAATCCACGATATGGCTTTAGCCAATCTGACATTGAAACTGAGAGATTTTTGACAGCGATGCCAACTTGGTGCTTTTGGCACTATTTCTAGTGCTTTTTGAACACTCAAAACGCCGAAGTTTGAGCGTTAGTGCCAAATTTCTTTGTATATGCGTTAGCGCCAAATTTGTATATGTCTTAAAATTACTTTAATAAAAAATTTACGTATTTATTTTTTCAGTGTTTATTTTTTCGTCTGATATATTTCATTAAAGATGATACTTTTTGCCGAAATAGAGAATATTTAAGCTATATTCGTTTGGATCTTCACTCGTGTTTAACGTTAGTGCTTTTTACGCTTTTTAGATATCAAAATTACGCCCATCACATCACATTGCTCAGTGGTTTAAATTTTGAATGACCACTTTGGTATGAGAAAGCTTTGCACAAGATGTGTGCCCTTTTTACTCACAAACATATGTGCAGTTTCTTGCATCAGTTATTTCTCAACCAAAGTAAGGAAAGCTTCGAACTCTCAAATTTAATTAATATTAAATACTTCTCATTTATAACAAAGCTTTACAAATTTTTAATTTCGAAAAATACCAAGAACGACACATGCCTAGATCAGTTAATTGAGACTTCCTGAATAGGAAAAACGCTGTAATTTTTTTCTAAGTACCGTTTTTTAGATAACGGTAGTTTTATGTTTTTCGGTGTATAGTCCCAATCAAACCGTTGTGGAGCCAAACTGAAAAGTCCGATCGAGATAACGTTGAAAAGGTAATTGAATGCCTTTTCCGTCGATATGCTGCAAATTTCTATCTGACAAGAAATGGCTGAGTTATGGCACCTCAAATATTTTTTTACGTTTATTTCAAAATTTTTCATTCTAATTTCGTTTTTTTTACGTTATAGTAAAGATCTGGAATGTTTTATTTTTTTACCAAATAGTTTATTTAATTACCAACATTTTAAGCGAAATTTGAAAAAAAAATTATGAAAAATAAGGTTTTTGTTAAGGATTTTGTAGAACGACAATATTTTAATTTTCATTGCTCACACACTATATTCGGCGTAAATTCAAAAAATGTAAATTAAAATGACGAGCGGCTTGAACTTTTGCGTTTTTTTCGGATGGATCTTCACCAATGAGGAACTAACAATAGTCCGCCATCATTTTTTCTCGGTGAAATCTTTCACCTTGTTCATCACTTTCGGATCCCAAGTTCGTGGGGAAAATATCCAAATGACTGAATAAGAAGTGTAATTTAGGTGTCATATTTGAACCTAAGAGTTAAAAAGAATAAATATTCAACTGATAACGGCCTTTTTAATATATATGCTTTCACTCAACGCTTAGCAATGGCATAACATTTTTGCAGTAATGTATCTCAGCGTCCGTCCGACCGTCCGTAACGAAAAAAAAAACATAGGACTATTTTTATTTATATCGCCCAGTGTATGTAACTCCTAAAGTATGCTATTGATTTCATTAACACACAGTATTGCTAGAATAGATTTTTACATGCAGAAAATCACAATGTGGCATAATTAAGAGCAATCGTAGTTGACAAAAAATTATAAACCAAAACAAAAATACAATTTGTAGGTTTTTAAGCTATTTCAGTTCACCACGCGCTAAAAGTGTCACTTGAATTAATATAAAAAAAAATTGAATTAATATAACAGACAAAAAAAAATACGGTATAAATAAAAAATAAATTTGCATAAGTTGATAAAAAAATGCTAAGCAATAGCCTTACCGCGGCAGTCCCCGATTTTTTTATACATGTATTTATTTATTGTATCTTCAAATATTAAATAACAATAAGTAATAAAATCTTAAAACTTTAAAGCTAAAATATAATTATTAGGCCCGACCAGTGTCGGACATAAACTTAGTGATAGTTATAAATAATACATGAGTAGTGATAATCAAAAAGGAAGAAATAAATGTATATTGAAGCAGTCCCATCAGGAGTATTGAGTAAAAGAGCGAATGTGTACAGTAAAATTCAAGATTTTACGAGCAAGGGGATTAGGCTGTGACTCGAGTTTAGTTAAGTATTTGCCTGCGTATCTTGCAATTTCTTCAGTCACTAGTGGCAATTTTAAATCACGATGTAAATTTGAATTCTTAATGTACTATGGAGCAGATGTTAATAACCTTAACATTTTGTTTTGTCTTCGTTGAATTGTCTCTATATTTGAAGCTGAAGCAGTGTCCCATAACTGGATACCGTAAGACCATTTTGGCTTCAAAAGCGACTTGTATATTAAACGGTTGCAGTCCAGGCTAAGTGTTGAATTTCTGCCAATCAACCAATATATTTGAGATAACTTAGGTGTCTGAATTAGCTTAGAGTCAATATAGTGTTTTCATGTAAGCCGATGATCAAGGTGTATACAAAGATATTGTACATGTGAATGTTGAGGAACAATTTGACTATGGATTCTAATGGGGGACAAGTATCTTTTCGTAAGGTAAATGTTATCTGTTCGCACTTATATTCGTTTACTTTTATTCTCCTTAAGTTTGACCATAACTCAAGCTGTGTTATATGTTCCTGAAGATATCTTGATGCCTCAGGAGGGTTTTCATGCATACTAAGGCAGACTGTATCATCGGCAATTGTAAAAGTGTGTATATTACTGCTCACAGGCATATTACAAGTATAAATCAAATATAAAACTGGTCCCAGTATACTCCCTTTTGGTACACCGGATTAGATAGTTTCGGGCGTACTCATAAATTCTCCTTCCATAACAGAGAACTTCCGACCTAAAATATAACTTTCTAAAAGTTTTAGAATGTTATTTGGTAGATATGTCAATTTTAAAATTAGGCCATTATGCCAAACTTTATCAAATGCCTGAGAAACATCAATAAACAGGGCAGAACAATACTTTTTTTCTTCAAATGTTCTGCTTATAAGTTGAACCAACCTATGCGTTTGTTCAATGGTGCTATGCTGACTTCTAAAACCAAGTTGGTGGTCCGTTATGCACATATTATCTGTTAGAATAGGGAAAAAATTTTTCATGAGAAGCTTTTCGAGGAGTTTTGACATAGTTGACAAAAAACTTATTGGCCTATATGACTCAGCTTTGGTAAAATCTTTGCCCGGTTGTGGGATCATTTTGACCTTGGCAAGCTTCCAGTGCAGCAAGATTCTTATTGCAATAAGCGGCAAGTTGATCAGCTGGAGTTCAGCAATTACTTTTTGACCATCACGCATCTTAAGCTTTAAAGGTCGAGGTGGTAGAGTAAGTACACTCGGCAAATCAGCAACATTAGTACATGTGTTTTGTGGAAATACGGATTTTAAGTGCTCAGCAAATATTTTACATTTTTCCGTATCGCTTCTTGCCTAACCTCCCGAAGATCTGCGCAGAGGTTATTTATACTCAACGGTGGTTTTAAGCTTTCTAGCAGCGCGAGTTAACGACTTTAGGTAGAACACTCATTCAAACACACACACACACTAAAATAAGTAATGATCAGGCATCGTTATGATACAAAAAACACTTCTTCTAAAAGATAATAAAATACAAACATTGCATGGTTCTTAATTTTATGGATATGTAATTGTAAATATTTTCTAAAATACTTTCTCTAAAATATAATAACATTACAAAATTATAAGATAAGAAGTACACCATGTTCAATCTTGTTTAACTGACAAAGAAGTTACATAAAAAACAGATATATTTTATTACAAAAAACAAAGATATGTTTATTCTAATACCTAAATATAAGAAACAAAGATATGTTTTATTCTAATACCTAAATATAAGAAACAAAGAAATGTTTTATTCTAATACCTAAATATAAGAAACAAAGATATGTTTTATTCTAATACCTAAATGTAAGAAACAAAGAAACAAAGACATGCATTTTTTAGTTTTTAAGAAAGATATTTTAAAATTGTAAGTCTGTTTATAATAGCATAAGAACAAAGAATAACTCACCCGAGTTAAGAAAATAAATATATTTTTTTAATTCAAAAAAAAGTGTAAAACTTCAATTGGCGATCCTCCAGGAGAATAATTAAAATTATTCTTCAGTAAGCGGACCATTGGAATCCTTGTCACACCAAGGACTTAAGTTTTTTATATACAAAAACACACAACTTTCATAGAAGGAAAATTAAAATCTTCATACGAAGGAGAAAATAGAGAACTGAAAAAAAGCTGCATAAAAAAGCTATATAAAATAAAAATAACTTAAAAATTATAGTGTTAGTGAATAAAAACTTTATGAAGAAAAGAGAAGCAGCTTTCGACTGCACACGTCCTTTGGAAGATTTAGAAAAACATCATTATTATCATTATCGTTACTACCATCATTATCATCATCATTAACATCATTTTCATCATTATCATCATTATCATCATTAGCATCATTATCATCATTATCATCATTATCATCTCATCATTATCATCATTATCATCATCATTATCATCATTATCATTATTACCATCATTATCATTATCATCATTAGCATCATTATCAGCATTATCATCATTATCATCATTACCATCATTATCATCATTAGCATCATTATCATCATTTTCATCATCATTATTTTCATTATCATCATCATCATTATCATCATTATCATCATCATTATCATCATCATTATCATCATTAGCATCATTAGCATCATTATCAGCATTATCATCATTAGCATCATTATCATCATTAGCATCATTATAATCTTTAGCATCATTATCATCATTAGCATCATTATCATCATTATCATCATTATCATCATTAGCATCATTATCGTTAGCATCATTATTATTATTATCAACATTGTCATCATTATCAACATTATTAGCATTATCAACATTATCATCATTATCATCATTATCATCATTATCAACATTATCATCATTATCATCATTATCAACATTATCATCATTATCAACATTATCGTCATTATCAGCATTATCATCATTATTAACACTATCCTCATTATCAAAATTATCATCATTATCAACATTATCAACATTTTCATCATTATCATCACTATCAACATTATCAAAATTATCAACATTATCATCGTTATCAACATTATCACAATTATCAACATTCTCAACATTATCATCATCATCAACATTATCATCATTATAAAAATTATCAACATTATCATCATTATCAACATTATCATCATTATCAACATTATCATCATTTTCAACATTATCAACATTATCATCATTATCAACATTTTCATTATTATCATGATTATTAACATTATCAACATTATCATCATTATCAACATTATCATTATTATCAACATTATCACCATTATCATCATTTTCAACATTATCAACATTATCATCATTATCAACATTTTCATCATTATCAACATTATCATCATTATCAACATTATCATCATTATTAACATTATCATTATCATCATAATCAACATATCCATCAATATCAACATTATCATCATTATCAACATTATCATCATTATCAACATTATGATCATTATCATCATTATCAACATTATCATCATTATTAACATTATCACCATTATCTTCATTATCAACATTATCAACATTATCATCATTATCAACATTATCAACATTATCATCATTATCATCATTATCATCATTACCAACATTATCATCATTATCAACATTATCATCATTATCAACATTATCAACATTATCAACATTATCAGCATTATCAACATTATCATCATTATCAACATTATCATAATTATCATCATTATCAACATATCCATCATTATCAACAATATCGTCATTATCATTATTATCATGATTATCAGAATTATCAACATTATCATCATTATCAACATTATCATCATTATTAACATTATCATCATTATCAACATTATCATCATTATCATCATTATCAACATATCCATCATTATCAACATTATCATCATTATCAACATTATCATCATTATCAACATTATCATCATTATCAACATTTTCATCATTATCAACATTATCACAATTATCATCATTATCAACATTATCATCATTATCAAAATTATCAACATTATCATTATCAACATTATCATCATTATCAACATTATCATCATTATCAACATTATCATCATTATCAACATTTTCATCATTATCAACATTTTCATCATTATCATCATTATAAACATTATCATCATTATCATCATTATCAACATTATCAACATTATCATCATTATAATCATTATCAACATTATCATCATTATCAACATTTTTATCATTATCATCATTATCAACATTATCATCATTATCAACATTATCATCATTATCAACATTATCATCATTATCAAAATTATCATCATTATCAAAATTATCATCATTATCAACATATCCATCATTATCAACATTATCATCATTATCAACATTATCATCATTATCAACATTATCATCATTATCAACATTATCATCATTATCATCATTATCATCATTATCAACATTATCATCATTATCAACATTATCATCATTATCAACATTATCATCATTATCAAGACTATCACAATTATCAACATTATCATCATTATCAAAAATATCAACATAAGCATCATTATCAACATTATCATCATTATCAACATTTCCATCATTAGCATCATTATCAACATTATCAACATTATCATCATTATCAACATTATCATCATTATCAACATTATCATCATTATCAACATTATCATCATTATCAACATTATCATCATTATGAACATTATCATCATTATCAACATTATCAACATTGTCATCACTATCAACATTATAATCATTATCAACATTATCATCATTATCAACATTATCATCATTATCAACATTATCATGATTATCAACACTATCATCATTATCAACATTATCATAATTATCAGTATCATCATCATTATCAACATTATCATCATTATCAACATTATCATCATTATCATCATTATCAACATTATCAACATTATCATCATCATTATCAACTTTATCATCATCATTATCAACATTATCATCATCATTATCGACATCATAATCATCCATATCATCATCATTATCAACATTATCATCATCATTATCAACATTATCATCATCCTTATCAACATTATCATCATCATTATCGACATCATTATCATCCATATCATCATCATTATCAAAATTATCATCATCATTATCAACATTATCATCATCATTATCAACATTATCATCGTCATTTTCAACATTATCATCATCATTATCAACATTATCACCATCATAATCAACATTATCATCATCATTATCAACATTATCATCATCATTATCAACACTATCATAATCATTATCAACATTATCATCAACATTATCATCATAATCAACATTACCATCATTATCAACATTACCAACATTATCATCATTATCAACATTATCATCATTATCAACATTATCATCATTATCAACATTATCGTCATTATCATCATTATCAACATTATCATCATTATCAACAATATCAACATTATCATCATTATCAACATTATCATTATCATCGTTATCAACATTATCATCATTATCAACATTATCAACATTATCATCATTTTCAACATTATCATCATTATCAACATTATCGTCATTATCATCATTTTCATCATTATCAACATTATCATCATTATCACCATTATAATTATTATCAACATTATCATCACTATCGACATTATCATCATTATCAACATTATCATTACAACATTATCATCATTATCATTTTCATCATTATCAACATTATCAACATTATCAACATAATCAACATTATCAACATTACCATTATCAACATTATCAACATTATCATCATTATCAACATTATCATCATTATCAACATTATAATCATTATCAACATTGTCATCATTATCAAAATTATCATCATTATCAAGATTATTAACATTATCATCATTATCAACATTATCATCATTATCATCATTATCATCATTATCAACATTATCATCATCATTATCAACATTATCATCAACATTATCATCATCATTATCAACATTATCATCATTATCAACATTATCATCATCATTATCACCATTATCATCATCATTATCAACATTATCATCATTATCATGATCATAATCAACATTATCATCATCATTATCAACATTATCATCATTATCAACATTATCATCATTATCAACATTATCATCATCATTATCACCATTATCATCATCATTATCAACATTATCATCATTATCATGATCATAATCAACATTATCATCATTATCAACATTATCATCATTATCAACATTATAATCATTATCAACATTGTCATCATTATCAAAATTATCATCATTATCAACATTATTAACATTATCATCATTAGCATCATTGGCATCATTAGCATCATTATCATCATTAGCATCATTATCATCTTTAGCATCATTATCATCTTTAGCATCATTATCAGCATTAGCATCATTATCATCATTAGAATCATTATCATCGTTAGCATCATTATCATCATTATCAACATTATCAACATTGTCATCAGTTTCAGAACTTTTTATGAATTCTGGCATCGATTTGTTAGTGCATATTTTTGCATATTTTACCCTTTAAAGCATGTTTATGCATACTTCGGTCTAACACGCATATTTTTAGCATTTTTCGAATTTTTAGAGCTTTTTTGGCGTTTTTAAAGCATATTTTGGTACTTAAAAAAAAATTTATTTTAATATTTAAAAAAAAATTGGTAAAATTTTCAACTTTTTTTGGTCAAAATTTCATTTTGTAGCGAAAGAAACAGTAGTATGGGGTAGCAATATTTTGCTACTATTATGAAGTTAGACTTTAAAAAAGTTGAAACTTAGAATATACTAATTATTATTATGTGTTCTAACATCGAAATTTAGAATGAACGATTTAAAACTTTTTAATTTTCACTCACTTGTAAACAGTCTTGTGAAAGAAAAAGGAAACAAGAAAATTAAAAAATTTTAAATCGTCCATATCCAAGGCGGCGATTTTTGTAAAAAGCTAAGTGAAAAGTTTTTCTTTATTGCAATAACAACTATAAATAAAAAGCTTATCTTATTATTCAAAATACAGTTCCAAAGTCATAAATCTGTTTCGTGATCGCTTTTAAAGTAAAAGTTAAATTTTTTTTCTTAATTAATTTTTTATTGTTGCCTTCTGCTTATTTTATTTTTGTCTTTTTTACAGTGAGATTATACGAGACATAAGTTTGGAAATTTTTGTGTTGGCAATTGTCAATTTCTGTTGCTAACACAAAAAATTACTGTGTAAACCGTAACTGTTAGTGTTGGAACACATGTTTGGAAATAATTCCTCGAACATAAGTCTGAGCAATTATGTTAGAACACAAGCTGTCAAATTTAAATTTTTCGTAGAAAATAATGGCGGGCAACTAAAAACAATAAGTTTATTATAAAAAAATCAAGCAGAGGCATAATATATATGTTTTGTGACAGAATTATTAAAAAATCAAAACTTAAAACTCGCATTTTGTATACATACGACAAGCCCAATTTTGATTTTTAACATTATACGTCTAGCCACCCCTTAAAATAAGTTTGAACACAAACTTTTTTCTGGCGTCATTCTGCCGACGTTAGTTCTTATGCCCAAAAATAAAAACTGATCGTGCATTTGTACTGTTATATGTAAATTTTATTGAATTGCTGAATTAAAATAAGATTTTCATTTCCAAATAATCCAATTTATGTTATTTTTAAGAGCATATTTTTTGAGTTTTAAGTGCATATTTCAAAGTTTTAAGTGCATATTGAATGCGCATAAAATACTTTTTTTGGAGCATATTTCTGGTTTCCCTGATGATTATCATTATCAGCATTAACAACATTATCATCATTATCAACATTATCATCATTATTAACATTATCATCATTATCAACATTATCAACATTATCAACATTATCATCATTAGAATCATTATCATCATTAGCATCATTATCATCATTATCATCATTATCATCATTAGCATCATTATCATCGTTATCATCATTATCAACATTATCATCATTATCAACATTATCATCATTATCAACATTATCATCATTATCAACATTATCACAATTTTCACAATTATCAACATTATCAACATTATCATCTTTATCAAAATTATCAACATAATCATCATTATCAACATTATCATCATTATCAACATTATTATCATTATTAGCATTATCAACATTATCATCATTATCAACATTTTCATCATTATCATCATTATCATTATTATCAACATTATCATCATTATCAACATTTTCATCACTATCAACATTATCATCATTACCAACATTATCATTATTATCAACATTATCATCATTATCAACATTTTCATCATTATCAACATTATCATCATTACCAACATTATCATCATTATCAACATTATTATCATTATCAACATTATCATCATTATCAGCATTATCATCATTATCATCATTATCAACGTTATCAACATTTTCATCATTATCAACATTATCATCATTATCAAAATTATCAACATTATCATCATTATCAACATTATCAACATTATCATCATTTTCAACATTATCAACATTTTCATCATTATCATCATTATCAACATTATCAACATTATCAACATTATCATTATTATCAACATTATCATTATTATCAACATTATCATCATTATCAACATTATCAACATTTTCAACATTATCATCATTATCAACATTTTCATATTATCATCACTATCAACATTATGAACATTATCATCATTATCATCATTATCATCATTATCAACATTATCATCATTATCAACATTATCATCATTATCAACATTATCATCATTATCAACATTATCAATATTATTATCATTATCATCATTATCAACATTATCGTCATTATCATTATTATCATCATTATCATCATTATCAACATTATCATCATTATCAACATTATCATTATTAACATTATCATCATTATCATCATAATCAACATATCCATCAATATCAACATTATCATCATTATCAACATTATCATCATTAATATTATCAACATTATCATCATTATCATCGTTATCATCATTATCATCATTATCATCATTATCATCATTACCATCATTATCATCATTATCATCACTATCAACATTATCATCATTATCATCATTATCATAATTATCATCATTATCAACATTATCATCATTATCATCATTATCATCATTATCAACATTATCATCATTATCAATATTATCAACATTATTAATTATCAACATTATCATCATTATTAACATTATCATCATTATTAACATTATCATCATTATCACCATTGTCATCATTATCAACATTATTATCATTATCAACATTATCAACATTATCAACATTATCAACATTATCATCATTATCATCATTACCAACATTATCATCATTATCAACATTATCATCATTATCAACATTATCAACATTATCATCATTATCAAAATTATCAACATTATCATCATTATCAACATTATCAACATTATCATCATTATCAACATTATCATCATTTTTAACATTATCATTATCAACATTTTCATCATTATCAACATTATCGTCATTATCAACATTATCATTATTATCGACATTATCATCATTATCAACATTATCATCATTATCAACATTATCATCATCATTATCAACATTATCATCATTATTATCAACATTATCATTATTATCAACATTATCATCATCATTATCAACATTGTCATCATTATCATAATCATAATCAACATTATCATCATCATTATCAACATTATCATCATCATTATCAACATTATCATTATCATCATTATCATTATCAACATTATCATCATTATCAACATTATCATCATTATCACTATTATCATCATTATTAACATTATTATCATTATCATCATTATCATCATTATCATCATTTTCACCATTATCAACATTATCATCATTATCAACATTATCAACATTATCATCATCATTATCAACATTATCATCATTATTAACATTATCATCATGATCAACATTATCATCATTATCAACATTGTCATCATTATCAACATTATCATCATTATCATCACCATTATCAACATTATCATCATTATCAACATTATCATCATTATCAACATTATCAACATTGTCATCATCATTATCAACATTATCATCATTATCATCATCATAATCAACATTATCATCATCATTATCAACATTATCATCATTATCATCATCATTATCAACATTATCATTATCATCATTATCATCATTATCATTATCAACCATATCATCATTATCAACATTATCATCATTATCAACATTATCATCATTACCACTATTATCATCATTATTAACATTATTATCATTATCATAATTATCATCATTTTCACCATTATCAACATTATCATCATTATCAACATTTCAACATTATCATCATTATCAACATTATCATTATCATCATTATCATCATTATCAACATTATCATCATTATCAACATTATCAACATTATAATCATTATCATCATTATCAACATTATCATCATTATCAACATTATCAACATTATAATCATTATCAACATCATCATTATCAACATTATCAAAATTTCATCAACATTATCATCATTATCAACATTATTATCATTATCAACATTATCATCATTATCAACATCATCATTATCAACATCATCATTATCATCATTATCAACATTATCATCATTATCAACATTATCATCATTATCAACATTATCATCATTATCAACATCATCATCATTATCATCATTATCAACATTATCAACATTATCATCATTATCAACATTATCAACATTATCAACATTATCATCGTTATCATCATTATCAACATTATCATCATTATCAACATTATCATCATTATCAACATTATCATCATAATCAACATTATCATCATTATCAACATTATCATCATTATCAACACTATCATCATTATCAACATTTTCATCATTATCAACATTATCATCATTACCAACATTATCATCATTATCAACATTATCATCATTATCAACATTATCATCATTATTAACATTATCAAAATTATCATCATTATCAACATATCCATCATTATCAACATTTTCATTATTATCAACATTATCATCATTATCAACATTATCAACATTATCATCATTATCAAAATTATCAACATTATCATCATTATCAACATTATCAACATTATCATCATTATCAACATTATCATCATTTTTAACATTATCAACATTATCATTATCAACATTTTCATCATTATCAACATTATCATCATTATCAACATTATCAACATTATTAACATTATCAAAATTATCATCATTATCAACATATCCATCATTATCAACATTTTCATTATTATCAACATTATCATCATTATCAACATTATCAACATTATCATCATTATCAAAATTATCAACATTATCATCATTATCAACATTATCAACATTATCATCATTATCAACATTATCAACATTTCATCAACATTATCATCATTATCAACATTATTATCATTATCAACATTATCATCATTATCAACATCATCATTATCAACATCATCATTATCATCATTATCAACATTATCATCATTATCAACATTATCATCATTATCAACATTATCATCATTATCAACATTATCATCATTATCAACATCATCATTAACTATCATTATCATCAGTATCATCATTATTAACATTATCATCATTATCAATATTATCATCATTATCAACATTATCAACATTATCATCATTATCAACATTATCATCATTATCATCATTATCAATATTATCATCATTTTTAACATTATTATCATTATCAACATTATCATCATTATCAACATTATCATCATTATCAACATTATCATTATCAACACTATCATCATTATCAACATTATCTTAATTATCATCATTATCAACATTATCATCATCAACATTATCATCATTATCAACATTTCATCAACATTATAATCATTAGCAACATTATTATTAACATTATCATCATTATCACATTATCATCATTATCAACATTATCATTATCATTATCGACATTATACTCATTATTAACATTATCATCATTATCAACATTATCATCATTATCATAATTATTATTACCACAATTATCATCATTATCATCATTATCAACATTATCATCATTATCAACATTATCAACATTATCATCGTTATCATCATTATCAACATTATCATCATTATCAACATTATCATCATTACCAACATTATCATCATAATCAACATTATCATCATTAACAACATTATCATCATTATCAACATTATCATCATTATCAACATTTTCATCATTATCAACATTATCATCATTACCAACATTATCATCATTATCGACATTATCATCATTATCAACATTATCATCATTATTAACATTATCATTATCAAAATTATCATCATTATCAACATATCCATCATTATCAACATTATCATTATTATCAACATTATCATCATTATCAACATTATCAACATTATCATCATCAAAATTATCAACATTATCATCATTATCAACATTATCAACATTATCATCATTATCAACATTATCATCATTTTTAACATTATCAATATTATCATTATCAACATTTTCATCATTATCAACATTATCGTCATTATCAACATTATCATCATTATCGACATTATCATCATTATCAACATTATCATCATTATCAACATTATCATCATTATCAACATTATCATCATTATCAACATTATCATCATTATCAACATTATCAACATTGTCATCATTATCAACATTATCATCATTATCAACATATCCATCATTATCAACATTATCATCATTATCATTATTATCATCATTATCAATATTATCAACATAATCATCATTATCATCATTATCACCATTATCATCGTTATCATCATTATCATCATTATCAACATTATCATCATTATCAACATTATCATCATTATCAACATTATCATCATCATTATCAACATTATCATCATTATCAACATTATCATCATCATTATCAACATTATCATCATCATTATCAACATTATCATCATTATCATCATCATAATCAACATTATCATCATCATTATCAACATTATCATCATTATCATCATCGTTATCAACATTATCATTATCATCATTATCATTATTATCAACATTATCATCATTATCAACATTATCATCATTATCAACATTATCATCATTATCAATATTATCATCATTATTAACATTATTATCATTATCATCATTATCATCATTATCATCATTATCATCATTTTCACCATTATCAACATTATCATCATTATCAACATTATCAACATCAACATTATCAACATTATCATCATTATCAACATTATCATCATTATTAACATTATCATCATTACCAACATTATCATCATTATCAACATTATCATCATTATTAAAATTATCAATATTATCATCATTATCAACTTTATCATCGTTATCAACATTATCATTATCAACATTATCATTATCAACATTATCATCATTATCAACATTATCATCATTATCAACATTATCATTATCAACACTATCATCATTATCAACATTATCATAATTATCATCATTATCAACATTATCATTATCAACATTATCATAATTATCAACATTTCATCATCAACATTATCAACATTATCGACATTATAAGCATTATTAACATTATCATCATTATCAACATTATCATTATCAACATTATCATCATTATCGACATTATAAGCATTATTAACATTATCATCATTATCTACATTATCATTATCAACATTATTATCATTATCAACATTATCATAATTTTCAACATTATCATTATCAACATTATCATGATTATCAACACTATCATCATTATCAACATTATCATAATTATCACTATCATCATCATTATCAACATTATCATCATTATCAACATTATCATCATTATCAACATTATCATCATTATCAACATTATCAACATTATCATCAACATTATCAACTTTATCATCATTATCTACATTATCATCATCATTATCGACATCATAATCATCCATATCATCATCATTATCAACATTATCATCATCATTATCAACATTATCATCATCCTTATCAACATTATCATCATTATCGACATCATTATCATCCATATCATCATCATTATCAAAATTATCATCATCATTATCAACATTATCATCATCATTATCAACATTATCATCGTCATTATCAACATTATCATCATCATTATCAACATTATCACCATCATAATCAACATTATCATCATCATTATCAACATTATCATCATCATTATCAACACTATCATAATCATTATCAACATTATCATCATCAACATTATCATCATAATCAACATTACCATCATTATCAACATTATCAACATTATCATCATTATCAACATTATCGTCATTATCAACATTATCATCATTATCAACATTATCGTCATTATCATCATTATCAACATTATCATCATTATCAACAATATCAACATTATCATCATTATCAACATTATCATTATCATCGTTATCAACATTATCATCATTATCAACATTATCAACATTATCATCATTTTCAACATTATCATGATTATCAATATTATCATCATTATCAACATTATCGTCATTATCATCATTTTCATCATTATCAACATTATCATCATTATCAACATTATCAACATAATCAACATTATCAACATTACCATTATCAACATTATCATCATTATCAATATTATCATCATTATTAACATTATTATCATTATCATCATTATCAACATTATCATCATTATCACCATTATCAACATTATCATCATTATCAACATTATCAACATTATCATCATAATCAACATTATCATCATTATTAACATTATAATCATTATCATCATTATCAACATTATCGTCATTATCAACATTATCATTATTATCGACATTATCATCATTATCAACATTATCAACATTATCATCATTATCAAAATTATCAACATTATCATCATTATCAACATTATCATCATTATCAAAATTATCAACATTATCAACATTATCATCATTATCAACATTTTCATCATTATCAACATTATTATCATTTTCAACATTATCATCATTATCAACATTATCATCATTATCAACATTATCATCATTATCAACATTATCATCATTATCATCATTATCATCATTATCAACATTATCATCATTATCAACATTATCATCATTATCAACATTGTCATCATTATCAACATTATCATCATTATCAACATATCCATCATTATCAACATTATCATCATTATCAACATTATCATCATTATCAACATTATCATCATTATCAATATTATCAACATTATCATCATTATCATCATTATCATCATTATCAACATTATCATCATTATCATCATTATCATCATCATCATTATCAACATTATCATCATTATCATCATTATCATCATCATTATCAACATTATCATCATCATTATCAACATTATCATCATTATCAACATTATCATCACCATTATCAACATTGTCATCATCATTATCAACATTATCATCATTATTATCATCATAATCAACATTATCATCATCATTATCAACATTATCATCATTATCAACATTAACATTATCATCATTATCATCATTATCATTATTAACATTATCATCATTACCACTATTATCATCATTATTAACATTATTATCATTATCATCATTATCATCATTATCATCATTTTCACCATTATCATCATTATCATCATTATCAACATTATCATCATTATCAACATTATAATCATTATCATCATTATCAACATTATCATCATTATCAACATTATCAACATTATAATCATTATCAACATTATCATCATTATCAACATTATCAACATTTCATCAACATTATCATCATTATCAACATTATTATCATTATCAACATTATCATCATTATCAACATCATCATTATCAACATCATCATTATCATCATTATCAACATTATCATCATTATCAACATTATCATCATTATCAACATTATCATCATTATCAATATTATCATCATTTTTAACATTATTATCATTATCAACATTATCATCATTATCAACATTATCATCATTATCAACATTATCATTATCAACACTATCATCATTATCAACATTATCAACATTATCATCATTATCAACATTATCATCATTATCAATATTATCATCATTATCAACATCATCATTAACTATCATTATCATCAGTATCATCATTATTAACATTATCATCATTATCAATATTATCATCATTATCAACATTATCAACATTATCATCATTATCAACATTATCATCATTATAAACATTATCATCATTATCAATATTATCATCATTTTTAACATTATTATCATTATCAACATTATCATCATTATCAACATTATCATCATTATCAACATTATCATTATCAACACTATCATCATTATCAACATTATCAACATTATCATCATTATCAACATTATCATCATTATCAACATTATCATCATTATCAACATCATCATTAACTATCATTATCATCAGTATCATCATTATTAACATTATCATCATTATCAATATTATCATCATTATCAACATTATCAACATTATCATCATTATCAACATTATCATCATTATCAACATTATCATCATTATCAACATTATCATCATTATCAACATTATCATCATTATCAATATTATCATCATTTTTAACATTATTATCATTATCAACACTATCATCATTATCAACATTTCATCATCAACATTATCAACATTTCATCATCAACATTATCATCATTAGCAACATTATTATTATTAACATTATCATCATTATCACATTATCATCATTATCAACATTATCATTATCATTATCGACATTATACTCATTATTAACATTATCATCATTATCAACATTATCATCATTATCATAATTATCATTACCACAATTATCATCATTATCATCATTATCAACATTATCAACATTATCATCATTATCAACATTATCAACATTATCATCGTTATCATCATTATCAACATTATCATCATTATCAACATTATCATCATTATCAACATTATCATCATAATCAACATTATCATCATTATCAACATTATCATCATTATCAACACTATCATCATTATCAACATTTTCATCATTATCATCATTACCAACATTATCATCATTATCAACATTATCATCATTATCAACATTATCATCATTATTAACATTATCAAAATTATCATCATTATCAACATATCCATCATTAACAACATTTTCATTATTATCAACATTATCATCATTATCAACATTACCAACATTATCATCATTATCAACATTATCATCATTATCAACATTATCAACATTATCATCATTATCAACATTATCAACATTTTTAACATTATCAACATTATCATTATCAACATTTTCATCATTATCAACATTATCATCATTATCAACATTATCATCATTATTAACATTATCAAAATTATCATCATTATCAACATATCCATCATTATCAACATTTTCATTATTATCAACATTATCATCATTATCAACATTATCATCATTATCAAAATTATCAACATTATCATCATTATCAACATTATCAACATTATCATCATTATCAACATTATCAACATTTCATCAACATTATCATCATTATCAACATTATTATCATTATCAACATTATCATCATTATCAACATCATCATTATCAACATCATCATTATCATCATTATCAACATTATCATCATTATCAACATTATCATCATTATCAACATCATCATTAACTATCATTATCATCAGTATCATCATTATTAACATTATCATCATTATCAATATTATCATCATTATCAACATTATCAACATTATCATCATTATCAACATTATCATTATTATCAATATTATCATCATTTTTAACATTATTATCATTATCAACCTTATCATCATTATCAACATTATCATCATTATCAACATTATCATTATCAACACTATCATCATTATCAACATTATCTTAATTATCATCATTATCAACATTATCATTATCAACATTATCATCATTATCAACATTTCATCATCAACATTATAATCATTAGCAACATTATTATTATTAACATTATCATCATTATCACATTATCATCATTATCAACATTATCATTATCATTATCGACATTATGCTCATTATTAACATTATCATCATTATCAACATTATCATCATTATCATAATTATTATTACCACAATTATCATCATTATCATCATTATCATCATTATCAACATTATCAACATTATCATCATTATCAACATTATCAACATTATCAACATTATCATCGTTATCATCATTATCAACATTATCATCATTATCAACATTATCATCATTACCAACATTATCATCATAATCAACATTATCATCATTAACAACATTATCATCATTATCAACATTATCATCATTATCAACATTATCATCATTATTAACATGATCATTATCAAAATTATCATCATTATCAACATATCCATCATTATCAACATTATCATTATTATTAACATTATCATCATTATCAACATTATCAACATTATCATCATCAAAATTATCAACATTATCATCATTATCAACATTATCATCATTATCAACATTATCATCATTTTTAATATTATCAACATTATCATTATCAACATTTTCATCATTATCAACATTATCATCATTATCAACATTATCATCATTATCAACATTATCAACATCAACATTATCAACATTATCATCATTATCAACATTATCATGATTATCAATATTATCATCATTATCA
This sequence comes from Tachina fera, assembly GCA_905220375.1. NCBI lineage: Eukaryota > Metazoa > Arthropoda > Insecta > Diptera > Tachinidae > Tachina > Tachina fera. The sequence continues at coordinate 79,591,495 of LR999965.1, read as the reverse complement.
ACATTATCGTCATTATCATCATTTTCATCATTATCAACATTATCATCATTATCACCATTATAATTATTATCAACATTATCATCACTATCGACATTATCATCATTATCAACATTGTCATCATTATCAACATTATCATCATTATCAACATATCCATCATTATCAACATTATCATCATTATCATTATTATCATCATTATCAACATAATCATCATTATCATCATTATCACCATTATCATCGTTATCATCATTATCATCATTATCATCATTATCAACATTATCAACATTATCAACATTATCATCGTTATCATCATTATCAACATTATCGTCATTATCAACATTATCATCATTATCAACATTATCATCATTATCAACATTATCATCATTATCAACATTATCATCATTATCAACATTATCATCATTATCAACATTATCATCATTATCAACATTATCATCATTATCAACATTGTCATCATAATCAACATTATCATCATTATCAACAAATCCATCATTATCAACATTATCATCATTATCATTATTATCATCATTATCAATATTATCAACATAATCATCATTATCATCATTATCACCATTATCATCGTTATCATCATTATCATCATTATCATCATTATCAACATTATCATCATTATCAACATTATCATCATTATCAACATTATCATCATCATTAACAACATTATCATCATTATCAACATTATCATCATCATTATCAACATTATCATCATCATTATCAACATTATTATCATTATCATCATCATAATCAACATTATCATCATCATTATCAACATTATCATCATTATCATCATCGTTATCAACATTATCATTATCATCATTATCATCATTATCAACATTATCATCATTATCAACATTATCATCATTATCAACATTATCATCATTATCAATATTATCATCATTATTAACATTATTATCATTATCAACATTATCATTATCAACACTATCATCATTATCAACATTATCATAATTATCATCATTATCAACATTATCATTATCAACATTATCATCATTATCAACATTATCATCATTATTAACATTATCATCATTATCAACATTATCATCATTATCAACATTATCATCATTATTAAAATTATCAATATTATCATCATTATCAACTTTATCATCATTATCAACATTATCATCATTATCAACATTATCATTATCAACACTATCATCATTATCAACATTATCATAATTATCATCATTATCAACATTATCATTATCAACATTATCATAATTATCAACATTTCATCATCAACATTATCAACATTATTATCATTATCAACATTATCATCATTATCAACATTATCATTATCAACATTATCATCATTATCGACATTATAAGCATTATTAACATTATCATCATTATCTACATTATCATTATCAACATTATTATCATTATCAACATTATCATAATTTTCAACATTATCATCATTATCAACATTATCATGATTATCAACACTATCATCATTATCAACATTATCATAATTATCACTATCATCATCATTATCAACATTATCATCATTATCAACATTATCATCATTATCAACATTATCATCATTATCATCATTATCATCATTATCAACATTATCAACATTATCATCAACATTATCAACTTTATCATCATCATTATCAACATTATCATCATCATTATCGACAACATAATCATCCATATCATCATCATTATCAACATTATCATCATCATTATCAACATTATCATCATCCTTATCAACATTATTATCATTATCGACATCATTATCATCCATATCATCATCATTATCAAAATTATCATCATCATTATCAACATTATCATCATCATTATCAACATTATCATCGTCATTATCAACATTATCATCATCATTATCAACATTATCACCATCATAATCAACATTATCATCATCATTATCAACATTATCATCATCATTATCAACACTATCATAATCATTATCAACATTATCATCATCAACATTATCATCATAATCAACATTACCATCATTATCATCATTATCAACATTATCATCATTATCAACATTATCATCATTATCAACATTATCATCATTATCAACATTATCGTCATTATCATCATTATCAACATTATCATCATTATCAACAATATCAACATTATCATCATTATCAACATTATCATCATTATCAACATTATCAACATTATCATCATTTTCAACATTATCATGATTATCAATATTATCATCATTATCAACATTATCGTCATTATCATCATTTTCATCATTATCAACATTATCATCATTATCACCATTATAATTATTATCAACATTATCATCACTATCGACATTATCATCATTATCAACATTATCATTACAACATTATCATCATTATCATTTTCATCATTATCAACATTATCATCATTATCAACATTATCAACATAATCAACATTATCAACATTACCATTATCAACATTATCAACATTATCATCATTATCAACATTATCATCATTATCAACATTATAATCATTATCAACATTGTCATCATTATCAACATTATCATCATTATCAATATTATCATCATCATTATCAACATTATCATCAGCATTATCAACATTATCATCATTATCAACATTATCATCATCATTATCACCATTATCATCATTATCATCATTATCATCATTATCATCATTATCAACATTATCATCATTATCATCATTATCAACATTATCATCATCATTATCAACATTATCATCATCATTATCAACATTATCATCAGCATTTTTAACATTATCATCATTATCAACATTATCATCATCATTATCACCATTATCATCATCATTATCAACACTATCATCATTATCATGATCATAATCAACATTATCATCATCATTATCAACATTATCATCATTATCATCACCATTATCAACATTATCATTATCATCATTATCATCATTATCATCATTATCAACATTATCAACATTATCATCATTATCAACATTATCATCATTATCAATATTATCATCATTATTAACATTATCATCATTATCACCATTATCAACATTATCATCATTATCAACATTATCAACATTATCATCATAATCAACATTATCATCATTATTAACATTATAATCATTATCAACATTATCATTATCAACATTATCATCATTATCGACATTATACTCATTATTAACATTATCATCATTATCAACATTATCATCATTATCATAATTATCATCATTATTAACATTATCATTATTATCAACATTATCATCATTATCAACAATATCAACATTATCATCATTATTAACATTATCATTATCAAAATTATCATCATTATCAACATATCCATCATTATCAACATTATCATTATTATCAACATTATCATCATTATCAACATTATCAACATTATCAACATTATCATCATTATCAAAATTATCAACATTATCATCATTATCAACATCATCAACATTATCATCATTATCAACATTATCATAATTTTTAACATTATCATCATCAACATTTTCATCATTATCAACATTATCGTCATTATCAATATTATCATCATTATCGACATTATCATCATTATCAACATTATCATCATTATCAACACTATCATCATTATCAACATTATCATCATTATCAACATTATCATCATTATCAACATTATCATCATTATCAACATTGTCATCATTATCAACATTATCATCATTATCATCATTATCAACATATCCATCATTATCAACATTATCATCATTATCATTATTATCATCATTATCAATATTATCAACATAATCATCATTATCATCATTATCACCATTATCATCGTTATCATCATTATCATCATTATCATCATTATCAACATTATCATCATTATCAACAATATCAACATTATCATCATTATCAACATTATCATTATCATCGTTATCAACATTATCATCATTATCAACATTATCAACATTATCATCATTTTCAACATTATCATGATTATCAATATTATCATCATTATCAACATTATCGTCATTATCATCATTTTCATCATTATCAACATTATCATCATTATCACCATTATAATTATTATCAACATTATCATCACTATCGACATTATCATCATTATCAACATTATCATTACAACATTATCATCATTATCATTTTCATTATTATCAACATTATCATCATTATCAACATTATCAACATAATCAACATTATCAACATTACCATTATCAACATTATCATCATTATCAACATTATCATCATTATCAACATTATAATCATTATCAAAATTGTCATCATTATCAAAATTATCATCATTATCAACATTATTAACATTATCATCATTATCAACATTATCATCATTATCATCATTATCATCATTATCATCATTATCAACATTATCATCATCATTATCAACATTATCATCATCATTATCAACATTATCATCATCATTATCAACATTATCATCATTATCATGATCATAATCAACATTATCATCATCATTATCAACATTATCATCATTATCATCACCATTATCAACATTATCATTATCATCATTATCAACATTATCAACATTATCAACATTATCATCATTATCAACATTATCATCATTATCAAAATTATCATCATTATCAACATTATTAACATTATTATCATTATCATCATTATCATCATTTTCACCATTATCAACATTATCATCATTATCAACATTATCAACATAATCAACATCAACATTATCAACATTATCAACATTATCATCATTATCAACATTATCATCATTATTAACATTATCATCATTATCAACATTATCATCATTATCAACATTATCATCATTATTAAAATTATCAATATTATCATCATTATAAACTTTATCATCGTTATCAACATTATCATTATCAACACTATCATTATCAACATTATCATCATTATCAACATTATCATCATTATCAACATTATCTTAATTATCATCATTATCAACATTATCATTATCAACATTATCCTCATTATCAACATTTCATCATCAACATTATCATCATTATCACCATTATTATTATTATCAACATTATCATCATTATCACATTATCATCATTATCAACATTATCATTATCAACATTATCATCATTATCGACATTATACTCATTATTAACATTATCATCATCAACATTATCATCATTATCATAATTATCAACATTATCAACATTATCATCATTATCAACATTATCATCATTATCAATATTATCATCATTATTAACTTTATTATCAACATTATCATCATTATCACCATTATAAACATTATCATCATTATCAACATTATCAACATTATCATCATCATCAACATTATCATCATTATTAACATTATCATCATCATTATCAACTTTATCATCATCATTATCAACATTATCATCATCATTATCAACATTATCATAATTATCAGTATCATCATCATTATTAACATTATCATCATTATCAACATTATCATCATTATCATCATTATCAACATTATCAACATCATTATCAACTTTATCATCATCATTATCAACATTATCATCATCATTATCGACATCATTATCATCCATATCATCATCATTATCAAAATTATCATCATAATTATCAACATTATCATCATCAATATCAACATTATCATCGTCATTATCAACATTATCATCATCATTATCAACATTATCACCATCATAATCAACATTATCATCATCATTATCAACATTATCATCATCATTATCAACACTATCATAATCATTATCAACATTATCATCATCAACATTATCATCATAATCAACATTACCATCATTATCAACATTATCAACATTATCATCATTATCAACATTATCATCATTATCAACATTATCATCATTATCAACATTATCGTCATTATCATCGTTATCAACATTATCATTATCAACACTATCATTATCAACATTATCATCATTATCAACATTATCATCATTATCAACATTATCATTATCAACACTATCATCATTATCCACATTATCATAATTATCATCATTATCAACATTATCATTATCAACATTATCATAATTATCAACATTTCATCATCAACATTATCAACATTATTATCATTATCAACATTATCATCATTATTAACATTATCATTATCAACATTATCATCATTATCGACATTATAAGCATTATTTACATTATCATCATTATCAACATTATCATTATCAACATTATTATCATTATCAACATTATCATAATTTTCAACATTATCATCATTATCAACATTATCATAATTATCAACACTATCATCATTATCAACATTATCATAATTATCAGTATCATCATCATTATTAACATTATCATCATTATCAACATTATCATCATTATCATCATTATCAACATTATCAACATTATCATCATCATTATCAACTTTATCATCATCATTATCAACATTATCATCATCATTATCAACATTATCATCATCATTATCAACATTATCATAATTATCAGTATCATCATCATTATTAACATTATCATCATTATCAACATTATCATCATTATCAACATTATCAACATCATTATCAACTTTATCATCATTATCAACATTATCATCATTATCGACATCATTATCATCCATATCATCATCATTATCAAAATTATCATCATAATTATCAACATTATCATCATCAATATCAACATTATCATCGTCATTATCAACATTATCATCATCATTATTATCATTATCACCATCATAATCAACATTATCATCATCATTATCAACACTATCATAATCATTATCAACATTATCATCATCAACATTATCATCATAATCAACATTACCATCATTATCAACATTATCAACATTATCATCATTATCAACATTATCATCATTATCAACATTATCATCATTATCAACATTATCGTCATTATCATCATTATCAACATTATCATCATTATCAACAATATCAACATTATCATCATTATCAACATTATCATTATCATCGTTATCAACATTATCATCATTATCAACATTATCAACATTATCATCATTTTCAACATTATCATGATTATCAATATTATCATCATTATCAACATTATCGTCATTATCATCATTTTCATCATTATCAACATTATCATCATTATCACCATTATAATTATTATCAACATTATCATCACTATCGACATTATCATCATTATCATTCATTATCAACATAATCATTACAACATTATCATCATTATCATTTTCATCATTATCAACATTATCATCATTATCAACATTATCAACATAATCAACATTATCAACATTACCATTATCAACATTATCAACATTATCATCATTACCAACATTATCATCATTATCAACATTATAATCATTATCAACATTGTCATCATTATCAAAATTATCATCATTATCAACATTATTAACATTATCATCATTATCAACATTATCATCATTATCATCATTATCATCATTATCAACATTATCATCATCATTATCAACATTATCATCATCATTATCAACATTATCATCATTATCAACATTATCATCATTATCAACATTATCATCATCATTATCACCATTATCATCATCATTATCAACATTATCATCATAATCATGATCATAATCAACATTATCATCATCATTATCAACATTATCATCATTATCATCACCATTATCAACATTATCATTATCATCATTATCAACATTATCAACATTATCAACATTATCATCAATATCAACATTATCATCATTATCAATATTATCATCATTATTAACATTATTATCATTATCATCATTATCAACATTATCATCATTATCACCATTATCAACATTATCATCATTATCAACATTATCAACATTATCATCATCATCAACATTATCATCATTATTAACATTAAAATCATTATCACCATTATCATCATTATCAACATTATCCTCATTATCAACATTATCAACATTATCAACATTATCATCATTATTAAAATTATCAATATTATCATCATTATAAACTTTATCATCGTTATCAACATTATCATTATCAACACTATCATTATCAACATTATCATCATTATCAACATTATCATCATTATCAACATTATCTTAATTATCATCATTATCAACATTATCATTATCAACATTATCCTCATTATCAACATTTCATCATCAACATTATCATCATTATCACCATTATTATTATTATCAACATTATCATCATTATCACATTATCATCATTATCAACATTATCATTATCAACATTATCATCATTATCGACATTATACTCATTATTAACATTATCATCATCAACATTATCATCATTATCATAATTATCAACATTATCAACATTATCATCATTATCAACATTATCATCATTATCAATATTATCATCATTATTAACTTTATTATCAACATTATCATCATTATCACCATTATAAACATTATCATCATTATCAACATTATCAACATTATCATCATCATCAACATTATCATCATTATTAACATTATCATCATCATTATCAACTTTATCATCATCATTATCAACATTATCATCATCATTATCAACATTATCATAATTATCAGTATCATCATCATTATTAACATTATCATCATTATCAACATTATCATCATTATCATCATTATCAACATTATCAACATCATTATCAACTTTATCATCATCATTATCAACATTATCATCATCATTATCGACATCATTATCATCCATATCATCATCATTATCAAAATTATCATCATAATTATCAACATTATCATCATCAATATCAACATTATCATCGTCATTATCAACATTATCATCATCATTATCAACATTATCACCATCATAATCAACATTATCATCATCATTATCAACATTATCATCATCATTATCAACACTATCATAATCATTATCAACATTATCATCATCAACATTATCATCATAATCAACATTACCATCATTATCAACATTATCAACATTATCATCATTATCAACATTATCATCATTATCAACATTATCATCATTATCAACATTATCGTCATTATCATCGTTATCAACATTATCATTATCAACACTATCATTATCAACATTATCATCATTATCAACATTATCATCATTATCAACATTATCATTATCAACACTATCATCATTATCCACATTATCATAATTATCATCATTATCAACATTATCATTATCAACATTATCATAATTATCAACATTTCATCATCAACATTATCAACATTATTATCATTATCAACATTATCATCATTATTAACATTATCATTATCAACATTATCATCATTATCGACATTATAAGCATTATTTACATTATCATCATTATCAACATTATCATTATCAACATTATTATCATTATCAACATTATCATAATTTTCAACATTATCATCATTATCAACATTATCATAATTATCAACACTATCATCATTATCAACATTATCATAATTATCAGTATCATCATCATTATTAACATTATCATCATTATCAACATTATCATCATTATCATCATTATCAACATTATCAACATTATCATCATCATTATCAACTTTATCATCATCATTATCAACATTATCATCATCATTATCAACATTATCATCATCATTATCAACATTATCATAATTATCAGTATCATCATCATTATTAACATTATCATCATTATCAACATTATCATCATTATCAACATTATCAACATCATTATCAACTTTATCATCATTATCAACATTATCATCATTATCGACATCATTATCATCCATATCATCATCATTATCAAAATTATCATCATAATTATCAACATTATCATCATCAATATCAACATTATCATCGTCATTATCAACATTATCATCATCATTATTATCATTATCACCATCATAATCAACATTATCATCATCATTATCAACACTATCATAATCATTATCAACATTATCATCATCAACATTATCATCATAATCAACATTACCATCATTATCAACATTATCAACATTATCATCATTATCAACATTATCATCATTATCAACATTATCATCATTATCAACATTATCGTCATTATCATCATTATCAACATTATCATCATTATCAACAATATCAACATTATCATCATTATCAACATTATCATTATCATCGTTATCAACATTATCATCATTATCAACATTATCAACATTATCATCATTTTCAACATTATCATGATTATCAATATTATCATCATTATCAACATTATCGTCATTATCATCATTTTCATCATTATCAACATTATCATCATTATCACCATTATAATTATTATCAACATTATCATCACTATCGACATTATCATCATTATCATTCATTATCAACATAATCATTACAACATTATCATCATTATCATTTTCATCATTATCAACATTATCATCATTATCAACATTATCAACATAATCAACATTATCAACATTACCATTATCAACATTATCAACATTATCATCATTACCAACATTATCATCATTATCAACATTATAATCATTATCAACATTGTCATCATTATCAAAATTATCATCATTATCAACATTATTAACATTATCATCATTATCAACATTATCATCATTATCATCATTATCATCATTATCAACATTATCATCATCATTATCAACATTATCATCATCATTATCAACATTATCATCATTATCAACATTATCATCATTATCAACATTATCATCATCATTATCACCATTATCATCATCATTATCAACATTATCATCATAATCATGATCATAATCAACATTATCATCATCATTATCAACATTATCATCATTATCATCACCATTATCAACATTATCATTATCATCATTATCAACATTATCAACATTATCAACATTATCATCAATATCAACATTATCATCATTATCAATATTATCATCATTATTAACATTATTATCATTATCATCATTATCAACATTATCATCATTATCACCATTATCAACATTATCATCATTATCAACATTATCAACATTATCATCATCATCAACATTATCATCATTATTAACATTAAAATCATTATCACCATTATCATCATTATCAACATTATCCTCATTATCAACATTATCAACATTATCAACATTATCATCATTATTAAAATTATCAATATTATCATCATTATAAACTTTATCATCGTTATCAACATTATCATTATCAACACTATCATTATCAACATTATCATCATTATCAACATTATCATCATTATCAACATTATCTTAATTATCATCATTATCAACATTATCATTATCAACATTATCATCATTATCAACATTTCATCATCAACATTATCATCATTATCACCATTATTATTATTATCAACATTATCATCATTATCACATTATCATCATTATCAACATTATCATTATCAACATTATCATCATTATCGACATTATACTCATTATTAACATTATCATCATCAACATTATCATCATTATCATAATTATCAACATTATCAACATTATCATCATTATCAACATTATCAACATTATCATCATTACCAACATTATCAACATTATCAACATTATCATCATCATCAACATTATCATCATTATTAACATTATCATCAACATTATCATCATTATCACCATTATCAACATTATCAACATTATCAACATTATCACCATCATCAACATTATCATCATTATTAACATTATCATCATCATTATCCACTTTATCATCATCATTATCAACATTATCATCATCATTATCAACATTATCATCATCATTATCAACATGATCATAATTATCAGTATCATCATCATTATTAACATTATCATCATTATCAACATTATCATCATTATCAACATTATCAACATCATTATCAACTTTATCATCATCATTATCAACATTATCATCATCATTATCGACATCATTATCATCCATATCATCATTATCAAAATTATCATCATAATTATCAACATTATCATCATCAATATTAACATTATCATCGTCATTATCAACATTATCATCATCATTATCAACATTATCACCATCATAATCAACATTATCATCATCATTATCAACATTATCATCATCATTATCAACACTATCATAATCATTATCAACATTATCATCATCAACATTATCATCATAATCAACATTACCATCATTATCAACATTATCAACATTATCATCATTATCAACATTATCATCATTATCAACATTATCGTCATTATCATCGTTATCAACATTATCATTATCAACACTATCATTATCAACATTATCATCATTATCAACATTATCATCGTTATCAACATTATCATTATCAACACTATCATCATTATCCACATTATCATAATTATCATCATTATCAACATTATCATTATAACATTATCATAATTATCAACATTTCATCATCAACATTATCAACATTATTATCATTATCAACATTATCATCATTATTAACATTATCATTATCAACATTATCATCATTATCGACATTATAAGCATTATTAACATTATCATCATTATCAACATTATCATTATCAACATTATTATCATTATCAACATTATCATAATTTTCAACATTATCATCATTATCAACATTATCATAATTATCAACACTATCATCATTATCAACATTATCATAATTATCAGTATCATCATCATTATTAACATTATCATCATTATCAACATTATCATCATTATCATCATTATCAACATTATCAACATTATCATCATCATTATCAACTTTATCATCATCATTATTAACATTATCATCATCATTATCAACATTATCATCATCATTATCAACATTATCATAATTATCAGTATCATCATCATTATTAACATTATCATCATTATCAACATTATCATCATTATCAACATTATCAACATTATCAACATTATCAACATCATTATCAACTTTATCATCATCATTATCAACATTATCATCATCATTATCGACATCATTATCATCCATATCATCATCATTATCAAAATTATCATCATAATTATCAACATTATCATCATCAATATCAACACTATCATCGTCATTATCAACATTATCATCATCATTATCACCATCATAATCAACATTATCATCATCATTATCAACATTATCATCATCATTATCAACACTATCATAATCATTATCAACATTATCATCATCAACATTATCATCATAATCAACATTACCATCATTATCAACATTATCAACATTATCATCATTATCAACATTATCATCATTATCAACATTCTCATCATTATCAACATTATCGTCATTATCATCATTATCAACATTATCAACATTATCATCATTATCAACAATATCAACATTATCATCATTATCAACATTATCATTATCATCGTTATCAACATTATCATCATTATCAACATTATCAACATTATCATCATTTTCAACATTATCATGATTATCAATATTATCATCATTATCAACATTATCGTCATTATCATCATTTTCATCATTATCAACATTATCATCATTATCACCATTATAATTATTATCAACATTATCAACATTACCATTATCAACATTATCAACATTAGCATCATTACCAACATTATCATCATTATCAACATTATAATCATTATCAACATTGTCATCATTATCAAAATGATCATCATTATCAACATTATTAACATTATCATCATTATCAACATTATCATCATTATCATCATTATCATCATTATCAACATTATCATCATCATTATCAACATTATCATCATCATTATCAACATTATCATCATCATTATCAACATTATCATCATTATCAACATTATCATCATCATTATCACCATTATCATCATCATTATCAACATTATCAACATAATCATGATCATAATCAACATTATCATCATCATTATCAACATTATCATCATTATCATCATTATCATCACCATTATCAACATTATCATTATCATCATTATCATCATTATCAACATTATCAACATTATCAACATTATCATCATTATCAATATTATCATCATTATTAACATTATTATCATTATCATCATTATCAACATTATCATCATTATCACCATTATCAACATTATCATCATTATCAACATTATCAACATTATCAACATTATCATCATTATCAACATTATAATCATTATCAACATTGTCATCATTATCAAAATTATCATCATTATCAACATTATCAACATTATCATCATTATCAACATTATCATCATTATCATCATTATCATCATTATCATCATTATCATCATTATCAATATTATCATCATCATTATCAACATTATCATCATCATTATCAACATTATCATCATCATTATCAACATTATCATCATCATTATCAACATTATCATCACTATCGACATTATCATCATTATCAACATTATCATTACAACATTATCAACATTATCATCATTATCATTTTCATCATTATCAACATTATCATCATTATCAACATTATCAACATAATCAACATTATCAACATTACCATTATCAACATTATCATCATTATCAACATTATCATCATTATCAACATTATAATCATTATCAACATTATCATCATTATCAAAATTATCATCATTATCAACATTATTAACATTATTATCATTATCATCATTATCATCATTTTCACCATTATCAACATTATCATCATTATCAACATTATCAACATAATCAACATCAACATTATCAACATTATCAACATTATCATCATTATCAACATTATCATCATTATTAACATTATCATCATTATCAACATTATCATCATTATCAACATTATCAACATAATCAACATCAACATTATCAACATTATCAACATTATCATCATTATCATCATTATCATCATTATCATCATTATCATCATTATCAACATTATCATCATAATTATCAGTATCATCATTATCATTATCAACATTATCATCATTATCAACATTATCATCATTATCATCATTATCAACATTATCGTCATCATTATCAACTTTATCATCATCATTATCATCATCATTATCGACATCATAATCATCCATATCATCATCATTATCAACATTATCATCAACATTATCATCATCATTATCAACATTATAATCATTATTATCGACATCATTATCATCCATATCATCATCATTATCAAAATTATCATCATCATTATCAATATTATCATCATCATTACCAACATTATCATCGTCATTATCAACATTATCATCATCATTATCAACTTTATCACCATCATAATCAACATTATCATCATCATTATCAACATTATCATCATCATTATCATAATCATTATCATCATTATCAACATTATCATCATTATCAAAATTATCAACATTATCATCATCAACATTATCATCATAATCAACATTACCATCATTATCAACATTATCATCATTATCAACATTATCATCACTATCAACATTATCATCATTATCAACATTATCATCATTATCAACATTATCGTCATTATCAACATTATCAACAATATCAACATTATCATCATTATCAACATTATTATTATCATCATTATCAACATTATCATCATTATCATCATTATCAACATTATCAACATTATCAACATTATCATAATTTTCAACATTATCATGATTATCAATATTATCATCATTATGAACATTATCATCATTTTCATCATTATCAACATTACCATCATTATCACCATTATAATCATTATCAACATTATCATCACTATCGACATTATCATCATTATCAACATTATCATTACAACATTATCAACATTATCATCATTATCATTTTCATCATTATCAACATTATCATCATTATCAACATTATCATCATCATTATCAACATTATCATAATCATTATCATCATTATCAACATTATCATCATTATCAAAATTATCAACATTATCATCATCAACATTATCATCATAATCAACATTACTATCATTATCAACATTATCATCATTATCAACATTACCATTATCAACATTATCAACATTATCATCATTATCAACATTATCATCATTATCAACATTAGTATCATTATCAACATAGTCATCATTATCAAAATTATCATCATTATCAACATTATCAACATTATCAACATTATCATCATTATCATCATTATCAACATTATCATCATCATTATCAACATTATCATCATCATTATCAACATTATCATCATTATCAACATTATCATCATCATTATCACCATTATCATCATCATTATCAACATTATCATCATCATTATCAACATTATCATCATTATCATCACCATTATCAACATTATCATTATCATCATTATCAACATTATCGTCATCATTATCAATATTATTATCATCATTATTAACATTATTATCATCATCATTATCAACATTATCATCATTATCACCATTATCATCATTATCAACATTATCAACATTATCATCATTATCAACATTATCATCATTATCAACATTATCATCATTATCAACATTATAATCATTATCAACATTATCGTCATTATCATCATTATCAACATTATCATCATTATCAACAATATCAACATTATCATCATTATCAACATTATTATTATCATCATTATCAACATTATCATCATTATCATCATTATCAACATTATCAATATTATCATAATTTTCAACACTATCATGATTATCAATATTATCATCATTATCAACATTATCATCATTTTCATCATTATCAACATTATCATCATTATCACCATTATAATCATTATCAACATTATCATCACTATCGACATTATCATCATTATCAACATTATTATTACAACATTATCAACATTATAATCATTATCATTTTCATCATTATCAACATTATCATCATTATCAACATTATCAACATAATCAACATTATCAACATTACCATTATCAACATTATCAACATTATCATCATTATCAACATTATCATCATTATCAACATTATAATCATTATCAACATTGTCATCATTATCAAAATTATCATCATTATCAACATTATCAACATTATCATCATTATCAACATTATCATCATTATCATCATTATCATCATTATCATCATTATCAACATTATCATCATCATTATCAACATTATCATCATCATTATCAAAATTATCATCATCATTATCAACATTATCATCATCATTATCAACATTATCATCATTATCAACATTATCATCATCATTATCACCATTATCATCATCATTATCAACATTATCATCATTATCATGATCATAATCAACATTATCATCATAATTATCAACATTATCATCATTATCATCACCATTATCAACATTATCATTATCATCATTATCAACATTATCAACATTATCATCATCATTATCAATATTATCAACATTATCATCATTATCAACATTATCATCATTATAAACATTATTATCATTATCAACATTATCATCATTATCAACATTATCATCATTATCAACATTATCAATATTATCATCATTATCACCATTATAATCATTATCAACATTATCATCACTATCGACATTATCATTATTATCAACATTATCATTACAACATTATCAACATTATCATCATTATCATTTTCATCATTATCAACATTATCATCATTATCAACATTATCATCATCATTATCAACATTATCATAATCATTATCATCATTATCAACATTATCATCATTGTCAAAATTATCAACATTATCATCATAATCAACATTACCATCATTATCAACATTATCATCATTATCAACATTACCATTATCAACATTATCAACATTATCATCATTATCAACATTATCAACATTATAATCATTATCAACATAGTCATCATTATCAAAATTATCATCATTATCAACATTATCATCATTATCAACATTATCATCATTATCAACATTATCATCATCATTATCACCATTATCATCATCATTATCAACATTATCATCATCGTTATCAACATTATCATCATTATCATCACCATTATCAACATTATCATTATCATCATTATCAACATTATCAACATTACCGTCATCATTATCAACATTATCATCATTATCATCAGTATCAACATTATCAATATTATCATAATTTTCAACACTATCATGATTATCAATATTATCATCATTATCAACATTATCATCATTTTCATCATTATCAACATTATCATCATTATCATCATTATCAACATTATCATAATTTTCAACACTATCATGATTATCAATATTATCATCATTATCAACATTATCATCATTTTCATCATTATCAACATTATCATCATTATCACCATTATAATCATTATCAACATTATCATCACTATCGACATTATCATCATTATCAACATTAGCATTACAACATTATCATCATTATCATTTTCATCATTATCAACATTATCATCATTATCAACATTATCAACATAATCAACATTATCAACATTACCATTATCAACATTATCAACATTATCATCATTATCAACATTATCATCATTATCAACATTATAATCATTATCAACATTGGCATCATTATCAAAATTATCATCATTATCAACATTATCAACATTATCATCATTATCAACATTATCATCATTATCATCATTATAATCATTATCAACATTATCATCATCATTATAAACATTATCATCATAATTATCAACATTATCATCATCATTATCAACATTATCATCATTATCAACATTATCATCATCATTATCACCATTGTCATCATCATTATCAACATTATCATAATTATCATGATCATAATCAACATTATCATCATCATTATCAACATTATCATCATTATCACCATTATCAACATTATCATCATTATCAACATTATCAACATTATCATCATTATCAACATTATCATCATTATCAACATTATCATCATTATCAACATTATCATCATTATCAAAATTATCGTCATTATCATCATTATCAACATTATCATCATTATCAACAATATCAACATTATCAACATTATCATTATCATCATTATCAACATTATCGTCATTATCATCATTATCAACATTATCATCATTATCAACAATATCAACATTATCATCATTATCAACATTATCATTATCATCATTATTATCATTATCAACATTATCATCATTATCATCATTATCAACATTATCATAATTTTCAACACTATCATGATTATCAATATTATCATCATTATCAACATTATCACCATTTTCATCATTATCAACATTATCATCATTATCACCATTATAATCATTATCAACATTATCATCACTATCGACATTATTATCATTATCAACATTATCATTACAACATTATCAACATTATCATCATTATCATTTTCATCATTATCAACATTATCATCATTATCAACATTATCAACATAATCAACATTATCAACATTACCATTATCAACATTATCAACATTATCATCATTATCAACATTATCATCATTATCAACATTATAATCATTATCAACATTGTCATCATTATCAAAATTATCATCATTATCAACATTATCAACATTATCATCATTATCATCATTATCATCATTATCATCATTATCAACATTATCATCATCATTATCAACATTATCATCATCATTATCAACATTATCATCATCATTATCAACATTATCATCATCATTATCAACATTATCATCACTATCGACATTATCATCATTATCAACATTAT
Source organism: Tachina fera (assembly GCA_905220375.1). Taxonomy (NCBI): domain Eukaryota; kingdom Metazoa; phylum Arthropoda; class Insecta; order Diptera; family Tachinidae; genus Tachina; species Tachina fera. The sequence continues at coordinate 79,571,971 of LR999965.1, read as the reverse complement.
CATTACAACATTATCAACATTATCATCATTATCATTTTCATCATTATCAACATTATCATCATTATCAACATTATCAACATAATCAACATTGTCAACATTACCATTATCAACATTATCAACATTATCATCATTATCAACATTATCATCATTATCAACATTATAATCATTATCAACATTGTCATCATTATCAAAATTATCATCATTATCAACATTATCAACATTATCATCATTATCAACATTATCATCATTATCATCATTATCATCATTATCATCATTATCAACATTATCATCATCATTATCAACATTATCATCATTATCAACATTATCATCATTACCAACATTATCATCATCATTATCACCATTATCATCATCATTATCAACATTATAATCATTATCAACATTGTCATCATTATCAAAATTATCAACATTATCATCATTACCAACATTATAATCATTATCAACATTGTCATCATTATCAAAATTATCAACATTATCAACATTATCATCATTATCATCATTATCAACATTATCAATATTATCAACATTATCATCAATATTATCAACATTATCATCATTATCAACATTATCATCATTATTAACATTATTATCATTATCAACATTATCATCATTATCAACATTATCATCATTATCAACATTATCAATATTATCATCATTATCAACATTATCAACATTATCATCATCACTATCGACATCATTATCATCCATATCATCATCATTATTAAAATTATCATCATCATTATCCACATTATCATCATTATCAACATAATCATCATCATTATCAACATTATCATCATCATTATCAACATTATCACCATCATAATCAACATTATCATCATCATTATCAACATTATCATCATTTTCAACATTATCATAATCATTATCATCATTATCATCATTATCAACATTATCATCATTATCAACATTATCATCATTATCAACATGACATCATTATCAACATTATCATTACAATATTATAAACATTATCATCATTATCAACATTATCATCATTATCAACATTATCAACATTATCATCATTATCATCGTTATCAACATTATCATCATTATCATCATTATCAACATTATCATCATTATCAACATTATCATCATTATCAACATTATCATCATTATCAACATTATCATCATCATTATCAACATTAACATCATCATTATCAACATTATCATCATTATCATCATCATAATCAACATTATCATCATCATTATCAACATTATCATAATTATCATCATCATTATCAACATTATCATTATCATCATTATCATCATTATTATCATTATCATCATTATCATCATTATCAACATTATCATCATTATCAACATTATCATCATTATCAATATTATCATCATTATTATCATTATCATCATTATCATCATTTTCACCATTATCATCATTATCAACATTATCAACATAATCAACATCAACATTATCAACATTATCAATATTATCAACATTATCAACATTATCAACATTATCATCATTATCAACATTATCATCATTATTAACATTATCATCATTATCAACATTATCATCATTATCAACATTATCATCATTATTAAAATTATCAATATTATCATCATTATCAACTTTATCATCGTTATCAACATTATCATTATCAACACTATCATTATCAACATTATCATCATTATCAACATTAACATCATTATCAACATTATCATTATCAACACTATCATCATTATCAACATTATCATAATTATCATCATTATCAACATTATCATTATCAACATTATCATAATTATCAACATTTCATCATCAACATTATCAACATTATTATCATTATCAACATTATCATCATTATCAACATTATCATTATCAACATTATCATCATTATCGACATTATAAGCATTATTAACATTATCATCATTATCAACATTATCATTATCAACATTATTATCATTATCAACATTATCATAATTTTCAACATTATCATCATTATCAACATTATCATGATTATCAACACTATCATCATTATCAACATTATCATAATTATCAGTATCATCATCATTATTAACATTATCATCATTATCAACATTATCATCATTATCATCATTATCAACATTATCAACATTATCATCATCATTATCAACTTTATCATCATCCTTATCAACATTATCATCATCATTATCGACATCATTATCATCCATATCATCATCATTATCAAAATTATCATCATCATTATCAACATTATCATCATCATTATCAACATTATCATCGTCATTATCAACATTATCATTATCAACATTATCACCATCATAATCAACATTATCATCATCATTATCAACATTATCATCATCATTATCAACACTATCATAATCATTATCAACATTATCATCATCAACATTATCATCATAATCAACATTACCATCATTATCAACATTATCATCATTATCAACATTATCATCATTATCAACATTATCATCATTATCAACATTATCGTCATTATCATATTTATCAACATTATCATCATTATCAACAATATCAACATTATCAACAATATCAACATTATCATCATTATCAACATTATCATTATCATCATTATCAACATTATCATCATTATCATCATTATCATCATTATCAACATTATCAACATTATCATAATTTTCAACACTATCATGATTATCAATATTATCATCATTATCAACATTATCATCATTTTCATCATTATCAACATTATCATCATTATCACCATTATAATCATTATCAACATTATCATCACTATCGACATTATCATCATTATCAACATTATCATTACAACATTATCAACATTATCATCATTATCATTTTAATCATTATCAACATTATCATCATCATCAACATTATCAACATAATCAACATTATCAACATTACCATTATCAACATTATCATCATTATCAACATTATCATCATTATCAACATTATAATCATTATCAACATTGTCATCATTATCAAAATTATCATCATTATCAACATTATCAACATTATCAACATTATCATCATTATCAACATTATCATCATTATCATCATTATCATCATTATCAACATTATCATCATCATTATCAATATTATCATCATCATTATCAACATTATCATCATCATTATCAACATTATCATCATTATCAACATTATCATCATCTTATCACCATTATCATCATCATTATCAACATTATCATCATTATCATGATCATAATCAACATTATCATCATAATTATCAACATTATCATCATTATCATCACCATTATCAACATTATCATTATCATCATTATCATCATTATCAACATTATCAACATTATCATCATCATTATCAATATTATCAACATTATCATCATTATCAACATTATCATTATTAACATTATTATCATTATCAACATTATCATCATTATCAACATTATCATCATTATCAACATGATCAATATTATCATTATCAACATTATCAACATTATCATCATCACTATCGACATCATTATCATCCATACCATCATCATTATTAAAATTATCATCATAATTATCCACATTATCATCATTATCAACATAATCATCATCATTATCAACATTATCATCATCATTATCAACATTATCACCATCATAATCAACATTATCATCATCATTATCAACATTATCATTATTTTCAACATTATCATAATCATTATCATCATTATCATCATTATCAACATTATCAACATTATCATCATTATCAACATTATCATCATTATCAACATTATCATCATTATCAACATTATCACCATCATAATCAACATTATCATCATCATTATCAACATTATCATCATTTTCAACATTATCATAATCATTATCAACATTATCAACATTATCATCATTATCAACATTATCATCATTATCATCATTATCAACATTATCATCATTATCATCATTATCAACATTATCATCATTATCAACATTATAATCATTATCAACATTGTCATCATTATCAAAATTATCATCATTATCAACATTATCAACATTATCATCATTATCAACATTATCATCATTATCATCATTATCATCATTATCAACATTATCATCATCATTATCAACATTATCATCATCATTATCAACATTATCACCATTATCAACATTATCATCATCATTATCACCATTATTATCATCATTATCAACATTATCATTATTATCATGATCATAATCAACATTATCATCATAATTATCAACATTATCATCATTATCAGCACCATTATCAACATTATCATTATCATCATTATCATCATTATCAACATTATCAACATTATCAACATTATCAACATTATCATCATCATTATCAATATTATCAACATTATCATCATTATCAACATTATCATCTTTATTAACATTATTATCATTATCAACATTATCATCATTATCAACATTATCATCATTATCAACATTATCAATATTATCATCATTATCAACATTATCAACATTATCATCATTTTCATCATTATCAACATTATCATCATTATCACCATTATAATCATTATCAACATTATCATCACTACCGACATTATCATCATTATCAACATTATCATTACAACATTATCAACATTATCATCATTTTCATCATTATCAACATTATCATCATTATCAACATTATCATCATCATTATCAACATTATCATAATCATTATCATCATTATCAACATTATCATCATTATCAACATTATCAACATAATCAACATCAACATTATCAACATTATCAATATTATCATCATTATCAACATTATCATCATTATTAACATTATAATCATTATCAACATAGTCATCATTATCAAAATTATCATCATTATCAACATTATCATCATTATCAACATTATCATCATTATCATCATTATCATCATTATCAACATTATCATCATCATTATCAACATTATCATCATCATTATCAACATTATCATCATCATTATCAATATTATCATCATTATCAACATTATCATCATCATTATCACCATTATCATCATCATTACCAACATTATCATCACCATTATCAACATTATCATCATTATCAACATTATCAACATTATCATCATTATCAACATTATCATCATTATCAACATTATCATCATTATCAACATTATCATCATTATCAACATTATCGTCATTATCATCATTATCAACATTATCATCATTATTAACAATATCAACATTATCATCATTATCAACATTATCATTATCATCATTATCAACATTATCATCATTATCATCATTATCAACATTATCATAATTTTCAAAACTATCATGATTATCAATATTATCATCATTATCAACATTATCATCATTTTCATCATTATCAACATTATCATCATTATCACCATTATAATCATTATCAACATTATCATCACTATCGACATTATAATCATTATCAACATTATCATTACAACATTATCAACATTATCATCATTATCATTTTCATCATTATCAACATTATCATCATTATCAACATTATCAACATAATCAACATTATCAACATTACCATTATCAACATTATCAACATTATCATCATTATCAACATTATCATCATTATCAACATTATAATCATTATCAACATTGTCATCATTATCAAAATTATCATCATTATCAACATTATCAACATTATCAACATTATCATCATTATCATCATTATCAACATTATCATCATTATCATCATTATCATCATTATCATCATTATCAACATTATCATCATCATTATCAACATTATCATCATCATTATCAACATTATCATCATCATTATCAACATTATCATCATTATCAAAATTATCATCATCATTATCACCATTATCATCCTCATTATCAACATTATCATGATCATAATCAACATTATCATCATAATTATCAACATTATCATCATTATCATCACCATTATCAACATTATCATTATCATCATCATTATCAACATTATCAACATTATCAACATTATCAACATTATCATCATCATTATCAATATTATCAACATTATCATCATTATCAACATTATCATCATTTTTTTTTTTAATACATTTATTTATTTATTGTATCTTCAATTATGAACTAACAATAAGTATTCAAATCTTAAATCTAAAATATAAGTATTAGGCCCGACCACTGTCGGACATAAACTTAGTGATAGTTATAAATAATACATAAGTAGTGATAATCAAAAAAAAAGAGAAAAAAAAATATTTTCAAGCAATCCCATCTGGAGTGTTGAGTAAAAGAGCCCTTGTGTCCTTCTTTTTCAAGCGAATGTGGCCAGTAAAATTCAAGATGTTACGAGCAAGCGGATTAGGATGTGACTCGAGTTTTGTTAAATATTTGCCTGCGTATTTTGCTATTTCTTCAATCACTAGTGGCATATTCAAATCACGGTGTATATTTGAGTTTTTTATGTACCATGGAGCCGATGTAATCAAACGTAAAATTTTATTTTGCCTTCGTTGGATTCTCTCGACGTTAGAAGCTGAAGCAGTGCCCCATAACTGAATTCCGTAGCACCATATTGGCTTCAAGAGCGACTTGTATAATAAAAGTTTGCAGTCTAGGCTGAGTGTTGAGTTTCTACCAATCAGCCAATATATCTGAGTTAGTTTAAGTTTCATTTGTACTAGCTTTGAGTCAATATGGTGTTTCCATGTAAGTCGTCGATCAAGGTGTATACCAAGGTATTTTACATGTGAATGCTGAGGAACAACTTGATTGTTGATTCGAATTGGGGAACAAGTATCTCTTCGCAGGGTAAATGTTACTTTTGCTCGTTTACCTTAATTCTCCATAATTTTAACCATAGTTCCAGTTGTGTTATATGTTCTTGTAGATATCGGGAAGCCTCATGAGGATTTTCGTGCATACTTAGGCAGGCTGTATCATCGGCAAACGTAGATGTATGGATATTGCTGCTCAAAGGCATATCACAAGTATAAATTAAATACAAAACTGGCCCCAGTATGCTCCACTGTGGCACACCGGATGATATAGTTTCGGGCACACTCATGAATTCTCCTTCCACTCATGAATTCTCCTTCCACTTCCACTATTATCATCATTAACATTATTATCATTATCACCATTATCATCATTATCAACATTATCATCATTATCAACATTATCAATATTATCATCATTATCAACATTATCAACATAATCAACATTATCATCATCACTATCGACATCATTATCATCCATATCATCATCATTATTAAAATTATCATCATCATTATCCACATTATCATCATTATCAACATAATCATCATCATTATCAACATTATCATCATCATTATCAACATTATCACCATCATAATCAACATTATCATCATCATTATCAACATTATCATCATTTTCAACATTATCATAATCATTATCATCATTATCATCATTATCAACATTATCATCATTATCAACATTATCATCATTATCAACATGACATCATTATCAACATTATCATTACAACATTATAAACATTATCATCATTATCAACATTATCATCATTATCAACATTATCATCATTATCAACATTATCATCATTATCAACATTATCATCGTTATCATCATTATCAACATTATCAACATTATCATCATTATCAACATTATCATCATTATCATCATTATCATCATTATCAACATTATCATCATTATCAACATTATCATCATCATTATCAACATTATCATCATTATCATCATCATAATCAACATTATCATCATCATTATCAACATTATCATCATTATCATCATCATTATCAACATTATCATTATCATCATTATCATCATTATTATCATTATCAACATTATCATCATTATCAACATTATCATCATTATCAACATTATCATCATTATCAATATTATCATCATTATTAACATTATTATCATTATCATCATTATCATCATTATCATCATTTTCACCATTATCAACATTATCATCATTATCAACATTATCAACATAATCAACATCAACATTATCAACATTATCAACATTATCAACATTATCATCATTATTAACATTATCATCATTATCAACATTATCATCATTATCAACATTATCATCATTATTAAAATTATCAATATTATCATCATTATCAACTTTATCATCGTTATCAACATTATCATTATCAACACTATCATTATCAACATTATCATCATTATCAACATTATCATCATTATCATTATCAACACTATCATCATTATCAACATTATCATAATTATCATCATTATCAACATTATCATTATCAACATTATCATAATTATCAACATTTCATCATCAACATTATTATCATTATCAACATTATCATCATCAACATTATCATTATGAACATTATCATCATTATCGACATTATAAGCATTATTAACATTATCATCATTATCAACATTATCATTATCAACATTATTATCATTATCAACATTATCATAATTTTCAACATTATCGTCATTATCAACATTATCATGATTATCAACACTATCATCATTATCAACATTATCATAATTATCAGTATCATCATCATTATTAACATTATCATCATTATCAACATTATCATCATTATCATCATTATCAACATTATCATCATCATTATCAACTTTATCATCATCATTATCAACATTATCATCATCATTATCGACATCATAATCATCCATATCATCATCATTATCAACATTATCATCATCATTATCAACATTATCATCATCCTTATCAACATTATCATCATCATTATCGACATCATTATCATCCATATCATCATCATTATCAAAATTATCATCATCATTATCAACATTATCATCATTATCAACATTATCATCGTCATTATCAACATTATCATTATCAACATTATCACCATCACAATCAACATTATCATCATCATTATCAACATTATCATCATCATTATCAACACTATCATAATCATTATCAACATTATCATCATCAACATTATCATCATAATCAACATTACCATCATTATCAACATTATCATCATTATCAACATTATCATCATTATCAACATTATCATCATTATCAACATTATCATCATTATCAACATTATCGTCATTATCATCATTATCAACATTATCATCATTATCAACAATATCAACATTATCATCATTATGAACATTATCAACATTATCATAATTTTCAACACTATCATGATTATCAATATTATCATCATTATCAACATTATCATCATTTTCATCATTATCAACATTATCATCATTATCACCATTATAATCATTATCAACATTATCATCACTATCGACATTATCATCATTATAAACATTATCATTACAACATTATCAACATTATCATCATTATCATTTTCATCATTATCAACATTATCATCATTATCAACATTATCAACATAATCAACATTATCAACATTACCATTATCAACATTATCAACATTATCATCATTATCAACATTATCATCATTATCAACATTATAATCATTATCAACATTGTCATCATTATCAAAATTATCATCATTATCAACATTATCAACATTATCATCATTATCAACATTATCATCATTATCATCATTATCAACATTATCATCATCATTATCAACATTATCATCATCATTATCAACATTATCATCATCATTATCAACATTATCATTATTATCAACATTATCATCATCATTATCACCATTATCATCATCATTATCAACATTATCATCATTATCATGATCATAATCAACATAATCATCATAATTATCAACATTATCATCATTATCATCACCATTATCAACATTATCATTATCATCATTATCATCATTATCAACATTATCAACATTATCAACATTATCATCATCATTATCAATATTATCAACATTATAATCATTATCAACATTATCATCATTATTAACATTATTATCATTATCAACATTATCATCATTATCTTTATTATCAACATTATCAATATTATCATCATTATCAAAATTATCATCATTATTAACATTATCATCATTATCAACATTATCATCATTATCAACATTATCATCATTATTAAAATTATCAATATTATCATCATTATCAACTTTATCATCGTTATCAACATTATCATTATCAACACTATCATTATCAACATTATCATCATTATCAACATTATCATTATCAACACTATCATCATTATCAACATTATCATCATCACTATCGACATCATTATCATCCATATCATCATCATTATTAAAATTATCATCATCATTATCCACATTATCATCATTATCAGCATAATCATCATCATTATCAACATTATCATCATCATTATCAACATTATCACCATCATAATCAACATTATCATCATCATTATCAACATTATCATCATTTTCAACATTATCATAATCATTATCATCATTATCATCATTATCATCATTATCAACATTATCAACATTATCATCATTATCAACATTATCATCATTATCAACATGACATCATTATCAACATTATCATTACAACATTATAAACATTATCATCATTATCAACATTATCAACATTATCATCATTATCAACATTATCAACATTATCATCATTATCATCATTATCAACATTATCAACATTATCATCATTATCAACATTATCATCATTATCATCATTATCATCATTATCAACATTATCATCATTATCATCATTATCAACATTATCATCATTATCAACATTATCATCATCATTATCAACATTATCATCATTATCAACATTATCATCATCATTATCAACATTATCATCATCATTATCAACATAATCATCATTATCATCATCATAATCAACATTATCATCATCATTATCAACATTATCATCATTATCATCATCATTATCAACATTATCATTATCATCATTATTATCATTATCAACATTATCATCATTATCAACATTATCATCATTATCAACATTATCATCATTATCAATATTATCATCATTATTAACACTATTATCATTATCATCATTATCATCATTTTCACCATTATCAACATTATCATCATTATCAACATTATCAACATAATCAACATCAACATTATCAACATTATCAACATTATCATCATTATCAACATTATCATCATTATTAACATTATCATCATTATCATCATTATCAACATTATCATCATTATTAAAATTATCAATATTATCATCATTATCAACTTTATCATCGTTATCAACATTATCATTATCAACACTATCATTATCAACATTATCATCATTATCAACATTATCATTATCAACACTATCATCATTATCAACATTATCATAATTATCATCATTATCAACATTATCATTATCAACATTATCATAATTATCAACATTTCATCATCAACATTATCAACATTATTATCATTATCAACATTATCATCATTATCAACATTATCATTATCAACATTATCATCATTATCGACATTACAAGCATTATTAACATTATCATCATTATCAACATTATCATTATCAACATTATTATCATTATCAACATTATCATTATCAACACTATCATCATTATCAACATTATCATAATTATCATCATTATCAACATTATCATTATCAACATTATCATCATTATCAACATTATCATTATCAACACTATCATCATTATCAACATTATCATAATTATCATCATTATCAACATTATCATTATCAACATTATCATAATTATCAACATTTCATCATCAACATTATCAACATTATTATCATTATCAACATTATCATCATTATCAACATTATCATTATCAACATTATCATCATTATCGACATTACAAGCATTATTAACATTATCATCATTATCAACATTATCATTATCAACATTATTATCATTATCAACATTATCATTATCAACACTATCATTATCAACATTATCATCATTATCAACATTATCATCATTATCAACATTATCATTATCAACACTATCATCATTATCAACATTATCATAATTATCATCATTATCAACATTATCATTATCAACATTATCATTATCAACATTATCATAATTATCAACATTTCATCATCAACATTATCAACATTATTATCATTATCAACATTATCATCATTATCAACATTATCATTATCAACATTATCATCATTATCGACATTATAAGCATTATTAACATTATTATCATTATCAACATTATCATTATCAACATTATTATCATTATCAACATTATCATAATTTTCAACATTATCATCATTATCAACATTATCATGATTATCAACACTATCATCATTATCAACATTATCATAATTATCAGTATCATCATCATTATTAACATTATCATCATTATCAACATTATCATCATTATCAACATTATCAACATTATCATCATCATTATCAACATTATCATCATCATTATCAACATTATCATCGTCATTATCAACATTATCATTATCAACATTATCACCATCATAATCAACATTATCATCATCATTATCAACATTATCATCATCATTATCAACACTATCATAATCATTATCAACATTATCATCATCAACATTATCATCATAATCAACATTACCATCATTATCAACATTATCATCATTATCAACATTATCATCATTATCAACATTATCATCATTATCAACATTATCGTCATTACCATATTTATCAACATTATCATCATTATCAACAATATCAACATTATCATCATTATCAACAATATCAACATTATCATCATTATCAACATTATCATTATCATCATTATCAACATTATCATCATTATCATCATTATCAACATTATCAACATTATCATAATTTTCAACACTATCATGATTATCAATATTATCATCATTATCAACATTATCATCATTTTCATCATTATCAACATTATCATCATTATCACCATTATAATCATTATCAACATTATCATCACTATCGACATTATCATCATTATCAACATTATCATTACAACATTATCAACATTATCATCATTATCATTTTAATCATTATCAACATTATCATCATCATCAACATTATCAACATAATCAACATTATCAACATTACCATTATCAACATTATCATCATTATCAACATTATCATCATCACTATCGACATCATTATCATCCATATCATCATCATTATCAAAATTATCATCATTATCAACATTATCAACATTATCAACATTATCATCATTATCATCATTATCATCATTATCATCATTATCAACATTATCATCATCATTATCAACATTATCATCATCATTATCAACATTATCATCATCATTATCAACATTATCATCATTATCAACATTATCATCATCATTATCACCATTATCATCATCATTATCAACATTATCATCATTATCATGATCATAATCAACATTATCATCATAATTATCAACATTATCATCATTATCATCACCATTATCAACATTATCATTATCATCATTATCATCATTATCATCATTATCAACATTATCAACATTATCATCATCATTATCAATATTATCAACATTATCATCATTATCAACATTATCATCATTATTAACATTATTATCATTATCAACATTATCATCATTATCAACATTATCATCATTATCAACATGATCAATATTATCATTATCAACATTATCAACATTATCAACATTATCATCATCACTATCGACATCATTATCATCCATATCATCATCATTATTAAAATTATCATCATCATTATCCACATTATCATCATTATCAACATAATCATCATCATTATCAACATTATCATCATCATTATCAACATTATCACCATCATAATCAACATTATCATCATCATTATCAACATTATCATCATTTCCAACATTATCATAATCATTATCATCATTATCATCATTATCAACATTATCAACATTATCATCATTATCAACATTATCATCATTATCAACATTATCATCATTATCAACATTATCATCATTATCATCATTATCATCATTATCAACATTATCATCATTATCAACATTATAATCATTATCAACATTGTCATCATTATCAAAATTATCATCATTATCAACATTATCATCATTATCATCATTATCATCATTATCAACATTATCATCATTATCATCATTATCAACATTATCATCATCATTATCAACATTATCATCATCATTATCAACATTATCATCATTATCAACATTATCATCATAATTATCAACATTATCATCATTATCATCACCATTATCAACATTATCATTATCATCATTATCATCATTATCAACATTATCAACATTATCAACATTATCATCATCATTATCAATATTATCGACATTATCATCATTATCAACATTATCATCTTTATTAACATTATTATCATTATCAACATTATCATCATTATCAACATTATCATCATTATCAACATTATCAATATTATCATCATTATCAACATTATCAACATCATTATCAACATTATCATAATCATTATCATCATTATCAACATTATCATCATTATCAACATTATCAACATAATCAACATCAACATTATCAACATTATCATCATTTTCATCATTATCAACATTATCATCATTATCAACATTATCATCATCATTATCAACATTATCATAATCATTATCATCATTATCAACATTATCATCATTATCAACATTATCAACATAATCAACATCAACATTATCAACATTATCAACATTATCAATATTATCATCATTATCAACATTATCATCATTATTAACATTATAATCATTATCAACATAGTCATCATTATCAAAATTATCATCATTATCAACATTATCATCATTATCAACATTATCATCATTATCATCATTATCATCATTATCAACATTATCATCATCATTATCAACATTATCATCATCATTATCAACATTATCATCATCATTATCAATATTATCATCATTATCAACATTATCATCATCATTATCACCATTATCATCATCATTACCAACATTATCATCACCATTATCAACATTATCATCATTATCAACATTATCAACATTATCATCATTATCAACATTATCATCATTATCAACATTATTATCATTATCAACATTATCATCATTATCAACATTATCGTCATTATCATCATTATCAACATTATCATCATTATCAACAATATCAACATTATCATCATTATCAACATTATCATTATCATCATTATCAACATTATCATTATCATCATTATCAACATTATCATCATTATCATCATTATCAACATTATCAACATTATCATAATTTTCAACACTATCATGATTATCAATATTATCATCATTATCAACATTATCATCATTTTCATCATTATCAACATTATCATCATTATCACCATTATAATCATTATCAACATTATCATCACTATCGACATTATCATCATTATCAACATTATCATTACAACATTATCAACATTATCATCATTATCATTTTAATCATTATCAACATTATCATCATCATCAACATTATCAACATAATCAACATTATCAACATTACCATTATCAACATTATCATCATTATCAACATTATCATCATCACTATCGACATCATTATCATCCATATCATCATCATTATCAAAATTATCATCATTATCAACATTATCAACATTATCAACATTATCATCATTATCATCATTATCATCATTATCATCATTATCAACATTATCATCATCATTATCAACATTATCATCATCATTATCAACATTATCATCATCATTATCAACATTATCATCATTATCAACATTATCATCATCATTATCACCATTATCATCATCATTATCAACATTATCATCATTATCATGATCATAATCAACATTATCATCATAATTATCAACATTATCATCATTATCATCACCATTATCAACATTATCATTATCATCATTATCATCATTATCATCATTATCAACATTATCAACATTATCATCATCATTATCAATATTATCAACATTATCATCATTATCAACATTATCATCATTATTAACATTATTATCATTATCAACATTATCATCATTATCAACATTATCATCATTATCAACATGATCAATATTATCATTATCAACATTATCAACATTATCAACATTATCATCATCACTATCGACATCATTATCATCCATATCATCATCATTATTAAAATTATCATCATCATTATCCACATTATCATCATTATCAACATAATCATCATCATTATCAACATTATCATCATCATTATCAACATTATCACCATCATAATCAACATTATCATCATCATTATCAACATTATCATCATTTCCAACATTATCATAATCATTATCATCATTATCATCATTATCAACATTATCAACATTATCATCATTATCAACATTATCATCATTATCAACATTATCATCATTATCAACATTATCATCATTATCATCATTATCATCATTATCAACATTATCATCATTATCAACATTATAATCATTATCAACATTGTCATCATTATCAAAATTATCATCATTATCAACATTATCATCATTATCATCATTATCATCATTATCAACATTATCATCATTATCATCATTATCAACATTATCATCATCATTATCAACATTATCATCATCATTATCAACATTATCATCATTATCAACATTATCATCATAATTATCAACATTATCATCATTATCATCACCATTATCAACATTATCATTATCATCATTATCATCATTATCAACATTATCAACATTATCAACATTATCATCATCATTATCAATATTATCGACATTATCATCATTATCAACATTATCATCTTTATTAACATTATTATCATTATCAACATTATCATCATTATCAACATTATCATCATTATCAACATTATCAATATTATCATCATTATCAACATTATCAACATCATTATCAACATTATCATAATCATTATCATCATTATCAACATTATCATCATTATCAACATTATCAACATAATCAACATCAACATTATCAACATTATCATCATTTTCATCATTATCAACATTATCATCATTATCAACATTATCATCATCATTATCAACATTATCATAATCATTATCATCATTATCAACATTATCATCATTATCAACATTATCAACATAATCAACATCAACATTATCAACATTATCAACATTATCAATATTATCATCATTATCAACATTATCATCATTATTAACATTATAATCATTATCAACATAGTCATCATTATCAAAATTATCATCATTATCAACATTATCATCATTATCAACATTATCATCATTATCATCATTATCATCATTATCAACATTATCATCATCATTATCAACATTATCATCATCATTATCAACATTATCATCATCATTATCAATATTATCATCATTATCAACATTATCATCATCATTATCACCATTATCATCATCATTACCAACATTATCATCACCATTATCAACATTATCATCATTATCAACATTATCAACATTATCATCATTATCAACATTATCATCATTATCAACATTATTATCATTATCAACATTATCATCATTATCAACATTATCGTCATTATCATCATTATCAACATTATCATCATTATCAACAATATCAACATTATCATCATTATCAACATTATCATTATCATCATTATCAACATTATCATCATTATCATCATTATCAACATTATCATAATTTTCAAAACTATCATGATTATCAATATTATCATCATTATCAACATTATCATCATTTTCATCATTATCAACATTATCATCATTATCACCATTATAATCATTATCAACATTATCATCACTATCGACATTATAATCATTATCAACATTATCATTACAACATTATCAACATTATCATCATTTTCATCATTATCAACATTATCATCATTATCAACATTATCAACATAATCAACATTACCATTATCAACATTATCAACATTATCATCATTATCAACATTATCATCATTATCAACATTATAATCATTATCAACATTGTCATCATTATCAAAATTATCATCATTATCAACATTATCAACATTATCATCATTATCAACATTATCATCATTATCATCATTATCAACATTATCATCATCATTATCAACATTATCATCATCATTATCAACATTATCATCATTATCAAAATTATCATCATCATTATCACCATTATCATCCTCATTATCAACATTATCATCATTATCATGATCATAATCAACATTATCATCATAATTATCAACATTATCATCATTATCATCACCATTATCAACATTATCATTATCATCATCATTATCAACATTATCAACAATATCAACATTATCATCATCATTATCAATATTATCAACATTATCATCATTATCAACATTATCATCATTTTTTTTTTTTTAATACATTTATTTATTTATTGTATCTTCAATTATGAACCAACAATAAGTATTCAAATCTTAAATCTAAAATATAAGTATTAGGCCCGACCACTGTCGGACATAAACTTAGTGATAGTTATAAATAATACATAAGTAGTGATAATCAAAAAAAAAGAGAAAAAAAAAATATTTTCAAGCAATCCCATCTGGAGTGTTGAGTAAAAGAGCCCTTGTGTCCTTCTTTTTCAAGGGAATGTGGCCAGTAAAATTCAAGATGTTACGAGCAAGCGGATTAGGATGTGACTCGAGTTTTGTTAAATATTTGCCTGCGTATTTTGCTATTTCTTCAATCACTAGTGGCATATTCAAATCACGGTGTATATTTGAGTTTTTATGTACCATGGAGCCGATGTAATCAAACGTAAAATTTTGTTTTGCCTTCGTTGGATTCTCTCGACGTTAGAAGCTGAAGCAGTGCCCCATAACTGAATTCCGTAGCACCATATTGGCTTCAAGAGCGACTTGTATAATAAAAGTTTGCAGTCTAGGCTGAGTGTTGAGTTTCTACCAATCAGCCAATATATCTGAGTTAGTTTAAGTTTCATTTGTACTAGCTTTGAGTCAATATGGTGTTTCCATGTAAGTCGTCGATCAAGGTGTATACCAAGGTATTTTACATGTGAATGCTGAGGAACAACTTGATTGTTGATTCGAATTGGGGAACAAGTATCTCTTCGCAGGGTAAATGTTACCTGAACACACTTTTGCTCGTTTACCTTAATTCTCCATAATTTTAACCATAGTTCCAGTTGTGTTATATGTTCTTGTAGATATCGGGAAGCCTCATGAGGATTTTCGTGCATACTTAGGCAGGCTGTATCATCGGCAAACGTAGATGTATGGATATTGCTGCTCAAAGGCATATCACAAGTATAAATTAAATACAAAACTGGCCCCAGTATGCTCCACTGTGGCACACCGGATGATATAGTTTCGGGCACACTCATGAATTCTCCTTCCACTCATGAATTCTCCTTCCACTTCCACTATTATCATCATTAACATTATTATCATTATCACCATTATCATCATTATCAACATTATCATCATTATCAACATTATCAATATTATCATCATTATCAACATTATCAACATTATCATCATCACTATCGACATCATTATCATCCATATCATCATCATTATTAAAATTATCATCATCATTATCCACATTATCATCATTATCAACATAATCATCATCATTATCAACATTATCATCATCATTATCAACATTATCACCATCATAATCAACATTATCATCATCATTATCAACATTATCATCATTTTCAACATTATCATAATCATTATCATCATTATCATCATTATCAACATTATCATCATTATCAACATTATCATCATTATCAACATGACATCATTATCAACATTATCATTACAACATTATAAACATTATCATCATTATCAACATTATCATCATTATCAACATTATCATCATTATCAACATTATCATCATTATCAACATTATCATCGTTATCATCATTATCAACATTATCAACATTATCATCATTATCAACATTATCA
Source organism: Tachina fera (assembly GCA_905220375.1). Lineage (NCBI taxonomy): Eukaryota > Metazoa > Arthropoda > Insecta > Diptera > Tachinidae > Tachina > Tachina fera. Next base: position 79,552,168 of record LR999965.1, on the reverse strand, counting down.
TCATTATCATCATTATCATCATTATCAACATTATCATCATTATCAACATTATCATCCACATTATCAACATTATCATCATCATTATCAACATTATCATCATTATCATCATCATAATCAACATTATCATCATCATTATCAACATTATCATCATTATCATCATCATTATCAACATTATCATCATTATCATCATTATTATCATTATCAACATTATCATCATTATCAACATTATCATCATTATCAACATTATCATCATTATCAATATTATCATCATTATTAACATTATTATCATTATCATCATTATCATCATTATCATCATTTTCACCATTATCAACATTATCATCATTATCAACATTATCAACATAATCAACATCAACATTATCAACATTATCAACATTATCATCATTATTAACATTATCATCATTATCAACATTATCATCATTATCAACATTATCATCATTATTAAAATTATCAATATTATCATCATTATCAACTTTATCATCGTTATCAACATTATCATTATCAACACTATCATTATCAACATTATCATCATTATCAACATTATCATCATTATCATTATCAACACTATCATCATTATCAACATTATCATAATTATCATCATTATCAACATTATCATTATCAACATTATCATAATTATCAGCATTTCATCATCAACATTATTATCATTATCAACATTATCATCATTATCAACATTATCATTATCAACATTATCATCATTATCGACATTATAAGCATTATTAACATTATCATCATTATCAACATTATCATTATCAACATTATTATCATTATCAACATTATCATAATTTTCAACATTATCGTCATTATCAACATTATCATGATTATCAACACTATCATCATTATCAACATTATCATAATTATCAGTATCATCATCATTATTAACATTATCATCATTATCAACATTATCATCATTATCATCATTATCAACATTATCATCATCATTATCAACTTTATCATCATCATTATCAACATTATCATCATCATTATCGACATCATAATCATCCATATCATCATCATTATCAACATTATCATCATCATTATCAACATTATCATCATCCTTATCAACATTATCATCATCATTATCGACATCATTATCATCCATATCATCATCATTATCAAAATTATCATCATCATTATCAACATTATCATCATTATCAACATTATCATCGTCATTATCAACATTATCATTATCAACATTATCACCATCACAATCAACATTATCATCATCATTATCAACATTATCATTATCATTATCAACACTATCATAATCATTATCAACATTATCATCATCAACATTATCATCATAATCAACATTACCATCATTATCAACATTATCATCATTATCAACATTATCATCATTATCAACATTATCATCATTATCAACATTATCATCATTATCAACATTATCGTCATTATCATCATTATCAACATTATCATCATTATCAACAATATCAACATTATCATCATTATGAACATTATCAACATTATCATAATTTTCAACACTATCATGATTATCAATATTATCATCATTATCAACATTATCATCATTTTCATCATTATCAACATTATCATCATTATCACCATTATAATCATTATCAACATTATCATCACTATCGACATTATCATCATTATAAACATTATCATTACAACATTATCAACATTATCATCATTATCATTTTCATCATTATCAACATTATCATCATTATCAACATTATCAACATAATCAACATTATCAACATTACCATTATCAACATTATCAACATTATCATCATTATCAACATTATAATCATTATCAACATTGTCATCATTATCAAAATTATCATCATTATCAACATTATCAACATTATCATCATTATCAACATTATCATCATTATCATCATTATCATCATTATCAACATTATCATCATCATTATCAACATTATCATCATCATTATCAACATTATCATTATTATCAACATTATCATCATCATTATCACCATTATCATCATCATTATCAACATTATCATCATTATCATGATCATAATCAACATAATCATCATAATTATCAACATTATCATCATTATCATCACCATTATCAACATTATCATTATCATCATTATCATCATTATCAACATTATCAACATTATCAACATTATCATCATCATTATCAATATTATCAACATTATAATCATTATCAACATTATCATCATTATTAACATTATTATCATTATCAACATTATCATCATTATCATTATTATCAACATTATCAATATTATCATCATTATCAACATTATCATCATTATTAACATTATCATCATTATCAACATTATCATCATTATCAACATTATCATCATTATTAAAATTATCAATATTATCATCATTATCAACTTTATCATCGTTATCAACATTATCATTATCAACACTATCATTATCAACATTATCATCATTATCAACATTATCATTATCAACACTATCATCATTATCAATATTATCATCATCACTATCGACATCATTATCATCCATATCATCATCATTATTAAAATTATCATCATCATTATCCACATTATCATCATTATCAGCATAATCATCATCATTATCAACATTATCATCATCATTATCAACATTATCACCATCATAATCAACATTATCATAATCATTATCAACATTATCATCATTTTCAACATTATCATAATCATTATCATCATTATCATCATTATCAACATTATCAACATTATCATCATTATCAACATTATCATCATTATCAACATGACATCATTATCAACATTATCATTACAACATTATAAACTTTATCATCATTATCAACATTATCATCATTATCAACATTATCATCATTATCAACATTATCAACATTATCATCATTATCATCATTATCAACATTATCAACATTATCATCATTATCAACATTATCATCATCATTATCAACATTATCATCATTATCAACATTATCATCATCATTATCAACATTATCATCATCATTATCAACATAATCATCATTATCATCATCATAATCAACATTATCATCATCATTATCAACATTATCATCATCATTATCAACATTATCATTATCATCATTATTATCATTATCAACATTATCATCATTATCAACATTATCATCATTATCAACATTATCATCATTATCAATATTATCATCATTATTAACATTATTATCATTATCATCATTATCATCATTTTCACCATTATCAACATTATCATCATTATCAACATTATCAACATAATCAACATCAACATTATCAACATTATCATCATTATCAACATTATCATCATTATTAACATTATCATCATTATCAACATTATCATCATTGTCAACATTATCATCATTATTAAAATTATCAATATTATCATCATTATCAACTTTATCATCGTTATCAACATTATCATTATCAACACTATCATTATCAACATTATCATCATTATCAACATTATCATTATCAACACTATCATCATTATCAACATTATCATAATTATCATCATTATCAACATTATCATTATCAACATTATCATAATTATCAACATTTCATCATCAACATTATCAACATTATTATCATTATCAACATTATCATCATTATCAACATTATCATTATCAACATTATCATCATTATCGACATTACAAGCATTATTAACATTATCATCATTATCAACATTATTATCATTATCAACATTATCATAATTTTCAACATTATCATCATTATCAACATTATCATGATTATCAACACTATCATCATTATCAACATTATCATAATTATCAGTATCATCATCATTATTAACATTATCATCATTATCAACATTATCATCATTATCATCATTATCAACATTATCAACATAATCATCATCATTATCAACTTTATCATCATTATCAACATTATCATCATCATTATCGACATCATAATCATCCATATCATCATCATTATCAAAATTATCATCATCATTATCAACATTATCATCATCATTATCAACATTATCATCGTCATTATCAACATTATCATTATCAACATTATCACCATCATAATCAACATTATCATCATCATTATCATTATCATTATCAACACTATCATAATCATTATCAACATTATCATCATCAACATTATCATCATAATCAACATTACCATCATTATCAACATTATCATCATTATCAACATTATCATCATTATCAACATTATCATCATTATCAACATTATCGTCATTATCATCATTATCAACATTATCATCATTATCAACAATATCAACATTATCATCATTATCAACATTATCATTATCATCGTTATCAACATTATCATCATTATCAACATTATCAACATTATCATCATTTTCAACATTATCATGATTATCAATATTATCATCATTATCAACATTATCGTCATCATCATTTTCATCATTATCAACATTATCATCATTATCACCATTATAATTATTATCAACATTATCATTACTATCGACATTATCATCATTATCAACATTATCATTACAACATTATCATCATTATCATTTTCATCATTATCAACATTATCATCATTATCAACATTATCAACATAATCAACATTATCAACATTACCATTATCAACATTATCATCATTATCAACATTATCATTATTATCAACATTATAATCATTATCAACATTGTCATCATTATCAAAATTATCATCATTATCAACATTATCATCATCATTATCAACATTATCATCATTATCATCATTATCATCATTATCAACATTATCATCATCATTATCAACATTATCATCATCATTATCAACATTATCATCATCATTATCAACATTATCATCATTATCAACATTATCATCACCATTATCATCATCATTATCAACATTATCATCATTATCATAATCATAATCAACATTATCATCATCATTATCAACATTATCATCATTATCATCACCATTATCAACATTATCATTATCATCATTATCAACATTATCAACATTATCAACATTATCATCATTATCAACATTATCATCATTATCAATATTATCATCATTATTAACATTATTATCATTATCATCATTATCAACATTATCATCATTATCACCATTATCAACATTATCATCATTATCAACATTATCAACATTATCATCATCATCAACATTATCATCATTATTAACATTATAATCATTATCAACATTATCATCATTATCAACATTATCATCATTATCAACATTATCAACATTATCATTATCAACATTATCAACATTATTATCATTATCACCATTATCATCATTATCAACATCATCATTATCAACATTATCATTATCATCATTATCAACATTATCATCATTATCAACATTATCATCATTATCAACATTATCATCATTATCAATATTATCATCATTATTAACATTATTATCATTATCATCATTTTCATCATTATCACCATTATCATCATTATCAACATTATCAACATTATCAACATTATCATCATTATCAACATTATCATCATTATCATCATTAGTAACATTATCATTATTATCAACATTATCATCATTATCGACATTATCAACATTATTATCATTATCAACATTATCATCATTATCATCATTATCATCATTATCAACTTTATCATCATTATCAACATTATCATCATTATCAACATTATCATTATCAACACTATCATCATTATCAACATTATCTTAATTATCATCATTATCAACATTATCATTATCAACATTATCATCATTATCAACATTTCATCATCAACATTATCATCATTATCAACATTATTATTATTATCAACATTATCATCATTATCACATTATCATCATTATCAACATTATCAACATTATCATTATCAACATTATCATTATTATCGACATTATACTCATTATTAACATTATCATCATTATCAACATTATCATCATTATCATAATTATCAACATTATCGACATTATCATCATTATCATCATTATCAATATTATCATTATTAACATTATTATCAACATTATCATCATTATCACCATTATCAACATTATCATCATTATCAACATTATCAACATTATCATCATCATCAACATTATCATCATTATTAACATTATAATCATTATCAACATTATCATCATTATCAACATTATTATCATTATCAACATTATCAACATTTCATCATCAACATTATCATCATTATCAACATTATTATCATTATCACCATTATCATCATTATCAACATCATTATTATCAACATTATCATTATCATCATTATCAACATTATCAACATTATCATCATTATCAACATTATCATCATTATCAACATTATCATCATTATCAATATTATCATCATTATCAACATTATCAACATTATCATCATTATCAACATTATCAACATTATCATCGTTATCATCATTATCAACATTATCATCATTATCAAAATTATCATCATTATCAACATTATCATCATAATCAACATTATCATCATTATCAACATTATCATCATTTTCAACATTATCATCGTTATCAACATTTTCATCATTATCAATATTATCATCATTACCAACATTATCATCATTATCAACATTATCATCATTTTTAAAATTATCAACATTATCATTATCAACATTTTCATAATTATCAACATTATCGTCATTATCAACATTATCATCATTATCGACATTATCATCATTATCAATATTATCATCATTATCAAAATTATCAACATTATCATCATCAACATTATCATCATAATCAACATTACCATCATTATCAACATTATCATCATTATCAACATTATCATCATTATCAACATTATCATCATTATCAACATTATCATCATTATCAACATTATCGTCATTATCATCATTATCAACATTATCAACAATATCAACATTATCATCATTATCAACTTTATCATTATCATCATTATCAACATTATCATCATTATCAACATTATCATAATTTTCAACATTATCATGATTATCAATATTATCATCATAATCATCCATATCATCATCATTATCAACATTATCATCATCATTATCAACATTATCATCATCCTTATCAACATTATCATCATCATTATCGACATCATTATCATCCATATCATCATCATTATCAAAATTATCATCATCATTATCAACATTATCATCATTATCAACATTATCATCGTCATTATCAACATTATCATTATCAACATTATCACCATCATAATCAACATTATCATCATCATTATCAACATTATCATCATTTTCAACATTATCATAATCATTATCATCATTATCAACATTATCATCATTATCAACATTATCATCATTATCAACATGACATCATTATCAACATTATCATTACAACATTATAAACATTATCATCATTATCAACATTATCATCATTATCAACATTATCATCATTATCAACATTATCATCATTATCAACATTATCATCGTTATCATCATTATCAACATTATCAACATTATCATCATTATCAACATTATCATCATTATCATCATTATCTTCATTATCATCATTATCAACATTATCATCATTATCAACATTATCATCCACATTATCAACATTATCATCATCATTATCAACATTATCATCATTATCATCATCATAATCAACATTATCATCATCATTATCAACATTATCATCATTATCATCATCATTATCAACATTATCATTATCATCATTATCATCATTATTATCATTATCAACATTATCATCATTATCAACATTATCATCATTATCAACATTATCATCATTATCAGTATTATCATCATTATTAACATTATTATCATTATCATCATTATCATCATTATCATCATTTTCACCATTATCAACATTATCATCATTATCAACATTATCAACATAATCAACATCAACATTATCAAAATTATCAACATTATCAACATTATCATCATTATTAACATTATCATCATTATCAACATTATCATCATTATCAACATTATCATCACTATTAAAATTATCAATATTATCATCATTATCAACTTTATCATCGTTATCAACATTATCATAATCAACACTATCATTATCAACATTATCATCATTATCAACATTATCATCATTATCAACATTATCATTATCAACACTATCATCATTATCAACATTATCATAATTATCATCATTATCAACATTATCATTATCAACATTATCATAATTATCAACATTTCATCATCAACATTATTATCATTATCAACATTATCATCATTATCAACATTATCATTATCAACATTATCATCATTATCGACATTATAAGCATTATTAACATTATCATCATTATCAACATTATCATTATCAACATTATTATCATTATCAACATTATCATAATTTTCAACATTATCGTCATTATCAACATTATCATGATTATCAACACTATCATCATTATCAACATTATCATAATTATCAGTATCATCATCATTATTAACATTATCATCATTATCAACATTATCATCATTATCAACATTATCATCATCATTATCAACTTTATCATCATCATTATCAACATTATCATCATCATTATCGACATCATAATCATCCATATCATCATCATTATCAACATTATCATCATCATTATCAACATTATCATCATCCTTATCAACATTATCATCATCATTATCGACATCATTATCATCCATATCATCATCATTATCAAAATTATCATCATCATTATCAACATTATCATCATTATCAACATTATCATCGTCATTATCAACATTATCATTATCAACATTATCACCATCACAATCAACATTATCATCATCATTATCAACATTATCATCATCATTATCAACACTATCATAATCATTATCAACATTATCATCATCATTATCACCATTATCATCATCATTATCAACATTATCATCATTATCATGATCATAATCAACATAATCATCATAATTATCAACATTATCATCATTATCATCACCATTATCAACATTATCATTATCATCATTATCAACATTATCAACATTATCAACATTATTATCATCATTATCAATATTATCAACATTATAATCATTATCAACATTATCATCATTATTAACATTATTATCATTATCAACATTATCATCATTATCATTATTATCAACATTATCAATATTATCATCATTATCAACATTATCATCATTATTAACATTATCATCATTATCAACATTATCATCATTATCAACATTATCATCATTATTAAAATTATCAATATTATCATCATTATCAACTTTATCATCGTTATCAACATTATCATTATCAACACTATCATTATCAACATTATCATCATTATCAACATTATCATTATCAACACTATCATCATTATCAACATTATCATCATCACTATCGACATCATTATCATCCATATCATCATCATTATTAAAATTATCATCATCATTATCCACATTATCATCATTATCAGCATAATCATCATCATTATCAACATTATCATCATCATTATCAACATTATCACCATCATAATCAACATTATCATCATCATTATCAACATTATCATCATTTTCAACATTATCATAATCATTATCATCATTATCATCATTATCAACATTATCAACATTATCATCATTATCAACATTATCATCATTATCAACATGACATCATTATCAACATTATCATTACAACATTATAAACATTATCATCATTATCAACATTATCATCATTATCAACATTATCATCATTATCAACATTATCAACATTATCATCATTATCATCATCAACATTATCAACATTATCATCATTATCAACATTATCATCATTATCATCATTATCATCATTATCATCATTATCAACATTATCATCATTATCATCATTATCAACATTATCATCATTATCAACATTATCATCATCATTATCAACATTATCATCATTATCAACATTATCATCATCATTATCAACATTATCATCATCATTATCAACATAATCATCATTATCATCATCATAATCAACATTATCATCATCATTATCAACATTATCATCATTATCATCATCATTATCAACATTATCATTATCATCATTATTATCATTATCAACATTATCATCATTATCAACATTATCATCATTATCAACATTATCATCATTATCAATATTATCATCATTATTAACATTATTATCATTATCATCATTATCATCATTTTCACCATTATCAACATTACCATCATTATCAACATTATCAACATAATCAACATCAACATTATCAACATTATCAACATTATCAACATTATCATCATTATCAACATTATCATCATTATTAACATTATCATCATTATCAACATTATCATCATTATCAACATTATCATCATTATTAAAATTATCAATATTATCATCATTATCAACTTTATCATCGTTATCAACATTATCATTATCAACACTATCATTATCAACATTATCATCATTATCAACATTATCATTATCAACACTATCATCATTATCAACATTATCATAATTATCATCATTATCAACATTATCATTATCAACATTATCATAATTATCAACATTTCATCATCAACATTATCAACATTATTATCATTATCAACATTATCATCATTATCAACATTATCATTATCAACATTATCATCATTATCGACATTACAAGTATTATTAACATTATCATTATTATCAACATTATCATTATCAACATTATTATCATTATCAACATTATCATAATTTTCAACATTATCATCATTATCAACATTATCATGATTATCAACACTATCATCATTATCAACATTATCATATTTATCAGTATCATCATCATTATTAACATTATCATCATTATCAACATTATCATCATTATCATCATTATCAACATTATCAACATAATCATCATCATTATCAACTTTATCATCATCATTATCAACATTATCATCATCATTATCGACATCATAATCATCCATATCATCATCATTATCAACATTATCATCATCATTATCAACATTATCATCATCCTTATCAACATTATCATCATTATCGACATCATTATCATCCATATCATCATCATTATCAAAATTATCATCATCATTATCAACATTATCATCATCATTATCAACATTATCATCGTCATTATCAACATTATCATTATCAACATTATCACCATCATAATCAACATTATCATCATCATTATCATTATCATTATCAACACTATCATAATCATTATCAACATTATCATCATCAACATTATCATCATAATCAACATTACCATCATTATCAACATTATCATCATTATCAACATTATCATCATTATCAACATTATCATCATTATCAACATTATCGTCATTATCATCATTATCAACATTATCATCATTATCAACAATATCAACATTATCATCATTATCAACATTATCATTATCATCGTTATCAACATTATCATCATTATCAACATTATCAACATTATCATCATTTTCAACATTATCATGATTATCAATATTATCATCATTATCAACATTATCGTCATTATCATCATTTTCATCATTATCAACATTATCATCATTATCACCATTATAATTATTATCAACATTATCATTACTATCGACATTATCATCATTATCAACATTATCATTACAACATTATCATCATTATCATTTTCATCATTATCAACATTATCATCATTATCAACATTATCAACATAATCAACATTATCAACATTACCATTATCAACATTATCATCATTATCAACATTATCATCATTATCAACATTATAATCATTATCAACATTGTCATCATTATCAAAATTATCATCATTATCAACATTATTAACATTATCATCATTATCAACATTATCATCATTATCATCATTATCATCATTATCAACATTATCATCATCATTATCAACATTATCATCATCATTATCAACATTATCATCATCATTATCAACATTATCATCATTATCAACATTATCATCACCATTATCATCATCATTATCAACATTATCATCATTATCATAATCATAATCAACATTATCATCATCATTATCAACATTATCATCATTATCATCACCATTATCAACATTATCATTATCATCATTATCATCATTATCAACATTATCAACATTATCAACATTATCATCATTATCAACATTATCATCATTATCAATATTATCATCATTATTAACATTATTATCATTATCATCATTATCAACATTATCATAATTATCACCATTATCAACATTATCATCATTATCAACATTATCAACATTATCATCATCATCAACATTATCATCATTATTAACATTATAATCATTATCAACATCAACATCAACATTATCATTATCAACATTATCATAATTATCAACATTTCATCATCAACATTATCAACATTATTATCATTATCAACATTATCATCATTATCAACATTATCATTATCAACATTATCATCATTATCGACATTACAAGTATTATTAACATTATCATCATTATCAACATTATCATTATCAACATTATTATCATTATCAACATTATCATAATTTTCAACATTATCATCATTATCAACATTATCATGATTATCAACACTATCATCATTATCAACATTATCATATTTATCAGTATCATCATCATTATTAACATTATCATCATTATCAACATTATCATCATTATCATCATTATCAACATTATCAACATAATCATCATCATTATCAACTTTATCATCATCATTATCAACATTATCATCATCATTATCGACATCATAATCATCCATATCATCATCATTATCAACATTATCATCATCATTATCAACATTATCATCATCCTTATCAACATTATCATCATTATCGACATCATTATCATCCATATCATCATCATTATCAAAATTATCATCATCATTATCAACATTATCATCATCATTATCAACATTATCATCGTCATTATCAACATTATCATTATCAACATTATCACCATCATAATCAACATTATCATCATCATTATCATTATCATTATCAACACTATCATAATCATTATCAACATTATCATCATAATCAACATTACCATCATTATCAACATTATCATCATTATCAACATTATCATCATTATCAACATTATCATCATTATCAACATTATCGTCATTATCATCATTATCAACATTATCATCATTATCAACAATATCAACATTATCATCATTATCAACATTATCATTATCATCGTTATCAACATTATCATCATTATCAACATTATCAACATTATCATCATTTTCAACATTATCATGATTATCAATATTATCATCATTATCAACATTATCGTCATTATCATCATTTTCATCATTATCAACATTATCATCATTATCACCATTATAATTATTATCAACATTATCATTACTATCGACATTATCATCATTATCAACATTATCATTACAACATTATCATCATTATCATTTTCATCATTATCAACATTATCATCATTATCAACATTATCAACATAATCAACATTATCAACATTACCATTATCAACATTATCATCATTATCAACATTATCATCATTATCAACATTATAATCATTATCAACATTGTCATCATTATCAAAATTATCATCATTATCAACATTATTAACATTATCATCATTATCAACATTATCATCATTATCATCATTATCAACATGACATCATTATCAACATTATCATTACAACATTATAAACATTATCATCATTATCAACATTATCATCATTATCAACATTATCATCATTATCAACATTATCATCACCATTATCAACTTTATCATCATCATTATCAACATTATCATCATCATTATCGACATCATAATCATCCATATCATCATCATTATCAACATTATCATCATTATCAACATTATCATCATTATCAACATGACATCATTATCAACATTATCATTACAACATTATAAACATTATCATCATTATCAACATTATCATCATTATCAACATTATCATCATTATCAACATTATCATCACCATTATCATCATCATTATCAACATTATCATCATTATCATAATCATAATCAACATTATCATCATCATTATCAACATTATCATCATTATCATCACCATTATCAACATTATCATTATCATCATTATCATCATTATCAACATTATCAACATTATCAACATTATCATCATTATCAACATTATCATCATTATCAATATTATCATCATTATTAACATTATTATCATTATCATCATTATCAACATTATCATAATTATCACCATTATCAACATTATCATCATTATCAACATTATCAACATTATCATCATCATCAACATTATCATCATTATTAACATTATAATCATTATCAACATCAACATCAACATTATCATTATCAACATTATCATAATTATCAACATTTCATCATCAACATTATCAACATTATTATCATTATCAACATTATCATCATTATCAACATTATCATTATCAACATTATCATCATTATCGACATTACAAGTATTATTAACATTATCATCATTATCAACATTATCATTATCAACATTATTATCATTATCAACATTATCATAATTTTCAACATTATCATCATTATCAACATTATCATGATTATCAACACTATCATCATTATCAACATTATCATATTTATCAGTATCATCATCATTATTAACATTATCATCATTATCAACATTATCATCATTATCATCATTATCAACATTATCAACATAATCATCATCATTATCAACTTTATCATCATCATTATCAACATTATCATCATCATTATCGACATCATAATCATCCATATCATCATCATTATCAACATTATCATCATCATTATCAACATTATCATCATCCTTATCAACATTATCATCATTATCGACATCATTATCATCCATATCATCATCATTATCAAAATTATCATCATCATTATCAACATTATCATCATCATTATCAACATTATCATCGTCATTATCAACATTATCATTATCAACATTATCACCATCATAATCAACATTATCATCATCATTATCATTATCATTATCAACACTATCATAATCATTATCAACATTATCATCATCAACATTATCATCATAATCAACATTACCATCATTATCAACATTATCATCATTATCAACATTATCATCATTATCAACATTATCATCATTATCAACATTATCATCATTATCATCATTATCAACATTATCATCATTATCAACAATATCAACATTATCATCATTATCAACATTATCATTATCATCGTTATCAACATTATCATCATTATCAACATTATCAACATTATCATCATTTTCAACATTATCATGATTATCAATATTATCATCATTATCAACATTATCGTCATTATCATCATTTTCATCATTATCAACATTATCATCATTATCACCATTATAATTATTATCAACATTATCATTACTATCGACATTATCATCATTATCAACATTATCATTACAACATTATCATCATTATCATTTTCATCATTATCAACATTATCATCATTATCAACATTATCAACATAATCAACATTATCAACATTACCATTATCAACATTATCATCATTATCAACATTATCATCATTATCAACATTATAATCATTATCAACATTGTCATCATTATCAAAATTATCATCATTATCAACATTATTAACATTATCATCATTATCAACACTATCATCATTATCATCATTATCATCATTATCAACATTATCATCATCATTATCAACATTATCATCATCATTATCAACATTATCATCATTATCAACATTATCATCACCATTATCATCATCATTATCAACATTATCATCATTATCATAATCATAATCAACATTATCATCATCATTATCAACATTATCATCATTATCATCACCATTATCAACATTATCATTATCATCATTATCATCATTATCAACATTATCAACATTATCAACATTATCATCATTATCAACATTATCATCATTATCAATATTATCATCATTATTAACATTATTATCATTATCATCATTATCAACATTATCATAATTATCACCATTATCAACATTATCATCATTATCAACATTATCAACATTATCATCATCATCAACATTATCATCATTATTAACATTATAATCATTATCAACATTATCATCATTATCAACATTATCATCATTATCAACATTATCAACATTATCATTATCAACATTATCAACATTTCATCATCAACATTATTATCATTATCAACATTATTATCATTATCACCATTATCATCATTATCAACATCATCATTATCAACATTATCATTATCATCATTATCAACATTATCATCATTATCAACATTATCATCATTATCAACATTATCATCATTATCAATATTATCATCATTATTAACATTATTATCATTATCATCATTTTCATCATTATCACCATTATCATCATTATCAACATTATCAACATTATCAACATTATCAACATTATCATCATTATCAACATTATCATCATTATCATCATTATTAACATTATCATTATTATCAACATTATCATCATTATCGACATTATCAACATTATCATCATTATCAACATTATCATCATTATCATCATTATCATCATTATCATCATTATCATCATTATCATCATTATCAACTTTATCATCATTATCAACATTATCATCATTATCAACATTATCATTATCAACACTATCATCATTATCAACATTATCTTAATTATCATCATTAATAACATTATCATTATCAACATTATCATCATTATCAACATTTCATCATCAACATTATCATCATTATCAACATTATTATTATTATCAACATTATCATCATTATCACATTATCATCATTATCAACATTATCATTATCAACATTATCATTATTATCGACATAATACTCATTATTAACATTATCATCATTATCAACATTATCATCATTATCATAATTATCAACATTATCGACATTATCATCATTATCATCATTATCAATATTATCATTATTAACATTATTATCAACATTATCATTATTATCACCATTACCAACATTATCATCATTATCAACATTATCAATATTATCATCATCATCAACATTATCATCATTATTAACATTATAATCATTATCAACATTATCATCATTATCAACATTATCATCATTATCAACATTATCACCATTATCATCATTATCAACATCATTATTATCAACATTATCATTATCATCATTATCAACATTATCAACATTATCATCATTATCAACATTATCATCATTATCAACATTATCATCATTATCAATATTATCATCATTATCAACATTATCAACATTATCATCATTATCAACATTATCAACATTATCGTCGTTATCATCATTATCAACATTATCATCATTATCAACATTATCATCATTATCAACATTATCATCATAATCAACATTATCATCATTATCAACATTATCATCATTATCAACATTATCATCGTTATCAACATTTTCATCATTATCAACATTATCATCATTACCAACATTATCATCATTATCAACATTATCATCATTTTTAAAATTATCAACATTATCATTATCAACATTTTCATAATTATCAACATTTTCATAATTATCAACATTATCGTCATTATCAACATTATCATCATTATCGACATTATCATCATTATCAACATTATCATCATTATCAACATTGTCATCATTATCAAAATTATCAACATTATCATCATCAACATTATCATCATAATCAACATTACCATCATTATCAACATTATCATCATTATCAACATTATCATCATTATCAACATTATCATCATTATCAACATTATCGTCATTATCATCATTATCATCATTATCAACATTATCAACAATATCAACATTATCATCATTATAAACATTATCATTATCATCATTATCAACATTATCATCATTATCATCATTATCAACATTATCATAATTTTCAACATTATCATGATTATCAATATTATCATCATAATCATCCATATCATCATCATTATCAACATTATCATCATTATTATCAACATTATCATCATCATTATCAACATTATAATCATCATTATCGACATCATTATCATCCATATCATCATCATTATCAAAATTATTATCATCATTATCAATATTATCATCATCATTACCAACATTATCATCGTCATTATCAACATTATCATCATCATTATCAACTTTATCACCATCATAATCAACATTATCATCATTATCAACATTATCAATATTATCATCATTATCAACATTATCAACATTATCAACATTATCAACATTATCATCATCACTATCGACATCATTATCATCCATATCATCATCATTATTAAAATTATCATCATCATTATCCACATTATCATCATTATCATCATAATCATCATCATTATCAACATTATCATCATCATTATCAACATTATCACCATCATAATCAACATTATCATCATCATTATCAACATTATCATCATTTTCAACATTATCATAATCATTATCATCATTATCATCACTATCAACATTATCAACATTATCATCATTATCAACATTATCATCATTATCAACATTATCATCATTATCAACATTATCATCATTATCAACATGACATCATTATCAACATTATCATTACAACATTATAAACATTATCATCATTATCAACATTATCATCATTATCAACATTATCATCATTATCAACATTATCAACATTATCATCATTATCATCATTATCAACATTATCAACATTATCATCATTATCAACATTATCATCATTATCATCATTATCATCATTATCAACATTATCATCATTATCATCATTATCAACATTATCATCATTATCAACATTATCATCATCATTATCAACATTATCATCATTATCAACATTATCATCATCATTATCAACATTATCATCATTATCATCATCATTATCAACATTATCATTATCATCATTATCATCATTATTATCATTATCAACATTATCATCATTATCAACATTATCATCATTATCAACATTATCATCATTATCAATATTATCATCATTATTAACATTATTATCATTATCATCATTATCATCATTTTCACCATTATCAACATTATCATTATTATCAACATTATCAACATAATCAACATCAACATTATCAACATTATCAACATTATTAACATTATCATCATTATCAACATTATCATCATTATTAACATTATCATCATTATCAACATTATCATCATTATCAACATTATCATCATTATTAAAATTATCAATATTATCATCATTATCAACTTTATCATCGTTATCAACATTATCATTATCAACACTATCATTATCAACATTATCATCATTATCAACATTATCATCATTATCAACATTATCATTATCAACACTATCATCATTATCAACATTATCATAATTATCATCATTATCAACATTATCATTATCAACATTATCATAATTATCAACATTTCATCATCAACATTATCAACATTATTATCATCATTATCAATATTATCATCATCATTACCAACATTATCATCGTCATTATCAACATTATCATCATCATTATCAACTTTATCACCATCATAATCAACATTATCATCATTATCAACATTATCATCATCATTATCATAATCATTATCATCATTATCAACATTATCATCATTATCAAAATTATCAACATTATCAACAATATCAACATTATCATCATTATCAACATTATCATTATCATCATTATCAACATTATCATCATTATCATCATTATCAACATTATCATAATTTTCAACATTATCATGATTATCAATATTATCATCATTATCAACATTATCATCATTTTCATCATTATCAACATTATCATCATTATCACCATTATAATCATTATCGACATTATCATCACTATCGACATTATCAGCATTATCAACATTATCATTACAACATTATCAACATTATCATCATTATCATTTTCATCATTATCAACATTATCATCATTATCAACATTATCATCATCATTATCAACATTATCATAATCATTATCATCATTATCAACATTATCATCATTATCAAAATTATCAACATTATCATCATCAACATTATCATCATAATCAACATTACCATCATTATCAACATTATCATCATTATCATCATTATCAACATTACCATTATCAACATTATCAACATTATCATCATTATCAACATTATCATCATTATCAACATTATAATCATTATCAACATAGTCATCATTATCAAAATTATCATCATTATCAACATTATCAACATTATCATCATTATCAACATTATCATCATTATCATCATTATCAACATTATCATCATTATCAACATTTTCATCATTATCAACATTATCATCATTATCAACATTATCATCATTATCAACATTATCATCATCATCAACATTATCATCATTATCAACATTATCGTCATTATCATCATTATCATCATTATCAACAATATCAACATTATCATCATTATCAACATTATCATTATCATCATTTTCAACATTATCATCATTATCATCATTATCAACATTATCATAATTTTCAACACTATCATGATTATCAATATTATCATCATTATCAACATTATCATCATTTTCATCATTATCAACATTATCATCATTATCACCATTATAATCATTATCAACATTATCATCACTATCGACATTATCATCATTATCAACATTATCATTACAACATTATCAACATTATCATCATTATCATTTTCATCATTATCAACATTATCATCATTATCAACATTATCAACATAATCAACATTATCAACATTACCATTATCAACATTATCATCATTATAAACATTATCATCATTATCAACATTATAATCATTATCAACATTGTCATCATTATCAAAATTATCATCATTATCAACATTATCAACATTATCATCATTATCAACATTATCATCATTATCATCATTATCAACATTATCATCATCATTATCAACATTATCATCATCATTATCAACATTATCATCATCATTATCAACATTATCATCATTATCAAAATTATCATCATCATTATCACCATTATCATCCTCATTATCAACATTATCATCATTATCATGATCATAATCAACATTATCATCATAATTATCAACATTATCATCATTATCATCACCATTATCAACATTATCATTATCATCATTATCAACATTATCAACATTATCATCATCATTATCAATATTATCAACATTATCATCATTATCAACATTATCATCATTAACATTATTATCATTATCAACATTATCATCATTATCAACATTATCAATATTATCATCATTATCAACATTATCAACATTATCATCATCACTATCGACATCATTATCATCCATATCATCATCATTATTAAAATTATCATCATCATTATCCACATTATCGTCATTATCAACATAATCATCATCATTATCAACATTATCATCATCATTATCAACATTATCACCATCACAATCAACATTATCATCATCATTATCAACATTACCATCATTTTCAACATTATCATAATCATTATCATCATTATCATCATTATCAACAGTATCATCATTATCAACATTATCATCATTATCAACATGACATCATTATCAACATTATCATTACAACATTATAAACATTATCATCATTATCAACATTATCATCATTATCAACATTATCATCATTATCAACATTATCATCATTATCAACATTATCATCATTATCATCATTATCAACATTATCAACATTATCATCATTATCAACATTATCAACATTATCATCATTATCATCATTATCATCCACATTATCAACATTATCATCATCATTATCAACATTATCATCATTATCATCATCATAATCAACATTATCATCATCATTATCAACATTATCATCATTATCATCATCATTATCAACATTATCATTATCATCATTATCATCATTATTATCATTATCAACATTATCATCATTATAAACATTATCATCATTATCAACATTATCATCATTATCAATATTATCATCATTATTAACATTATTATCATTATCATCATTATCATCATTATCATCATTATCATCATTTTCACCATTATCAACATTATCATCATTATCAACATTATCAACATAATCAACATCAACATTATCAACATTATCAACATTATCATCATTATTAACATTATCATCATTATCAACATTATCATCATTATCAACATTATCATCATTATTAAAATTATCAATATTATGATCATTATCAACTTTATCATCGTTATCAACATTATCATTATCAACACTATCATTATCAACATTATCATCATTATCAACATTATCATCATTATCAACATTATCATTATCAACACTATCATCATCAACATTATCATAATTATCATCATTATCAACATTATCATTATCAACATTATCATAATTATCAACATTTCATCATCAACATTATCAACATTATTATCATTATCAACATTATCATCATTATCAACATTATCATTATCAACATTATCATCATTATCGACATTATAAGCATTATTAACATTATCATCATTATCAACATTATCATTATCAACATTATTATCATTATCAAAATTATCATAATTTTCAACATTATCGTCATTATCAACATTATCATGATTATCAACACTATCATCATTATCAACATTATCATAATTATCAGTATCATCATCATTATTAACATTATCATCATTATCAACATTATCATCATTATCATCATTATCAACATTATCAACATTATCATCATCATTATCAACTTTATCATCATCATTATCAACATTATCATCATCATTATCGACATCATAATCATCCATATCATCATCATTATCAACATTATCATCATCATTATCAACATTACCATCATCCTTATCAACATTATCATCATCATTATCGACATCATTATCATCCATATCATCATCATTATCAAAATTATCATCATCATTATCATCATCATTATCAACATTATCATCGTCATTATCAACATTATCATTATCAACATTATCACCATCACAATCAACATTATCATCATCATTATCAACATTATCATCATCATTATCAACACTATTATAATCATTATCAACATTATCATCATCAACATTATCATCATAATCAACATTACCATCATTATCAACGTTATCATCATTATCAACATTATCATCATTATCAACATTATCATCATTATCAACATTATCATCATTATCAACATTATCGTCATTATCATCATTATCAACATTATCATCATTATCAACAATATCAACATTATCATCATTATCAACATTATCAACATTATCATAATTTTCAACACTATCATGATTATCAATATTATCATCATTATCAACATTATCATCATTTTCATCATTATCAACATTATCATCATTATCACCATTATAATCATTATCAACATTATCATCACTATCGACATTATCATCATTATCAACATTATCATTACAACATTATCAACATTATCATCATTATCATTTTCATCATTATCAACATTATCATCATTATCAACATTATCAACATAATCAACATTATCAACATTATCAACATTATCATCATTATCAACATTATCATCATTATCAACATTATAATCATTATCAACATTGTCATCATTATCAAAATTATCATCATTATCAACATTATCAACATTATCATCATTATCAACATTATCGTCATTATCATCATTATCATCATTATCAACATTATCATCATCATTATCAACATTATCATCATCATTATCAACATTATCATCATTATCAACATTATCATCATCATTATCAATATTATCAACATTATAATCATTATCAACATTATCATCATTATTAACATTATTATCATTATCAACATTATCATCATTATCAAAATTATCATCATTATCAACATTATCAACATTATCATCATTATCAACATTATCATCATTATCATCATTATCATCATTATCACCATTATCATCATCATTATCAACATTATCATCATTATCATGATCATAATCAACATAATCATCATAATTATCAACATTATCATCATTATCATCACAATTATCAACATTATCATTATCATCATTATCATCATTATCAACATTATCAACATTATCATCATCATTATCAATATTATCAACATTATAATCATTATCAACATTATCATCATTATTAACATTATTATCATTATCAACATTATCATCATTATCAACATTATCATTATTATCAACATTATCAATATTATCATCATTATCAACATTATCAACATTATCAACATTATCATCATCACTATCGATATCATTATCATCCATATCATCATCATTATTAAAATTATCATCATCATTATCCACATTATCATCATTATCATCATAATCATCATCATTATCAACATTATCATCATCATTATCAACATTATCACCATCATAATCAACATTATCATCATCATTATCAACATTATCATCATTTTCAACATTATCATAATCATTATCATCATTATCATCATTATCAACATTATCAACATTATCATCATTATCAACATTATCATCATTATCAACATTATCATCATTATCAACATTATCATCATTATCAACATGACATCATTATCAACATTATCATTACAACATTATAAACATTATCATCATTATCAACATTATCATCATTATCAACATTATCATCATTATCAACATTATCAACATTATCATCATTATCATCATTATCAACATTATCAACATTATCATCATTATCAACATTATCATCATTATCATCATTATCATCATTATCAACATTATCATCATTATCATCATTATCAACATTATCATCATTATCAACATTATCATCATCATTATCAACATTATCATCATTATCAACATTATCATCATCATTATCAACATTATCATCATTATCATCATCATTATCAACATTATCATTATCATCATTATTATCATTATCAACATTATCATCATTATCAACATTATCATCATTATCATCATTATCATCATTATCAACATTATCATCATTATCATCATTATCAACATTATCATCATTATCAACATTATCATCATCATTATCAACATTATCATCATTATCAACATTATCATCATCATTATCAACATTATCATCATTATCATCATCATTATCAACATTATCATTATCATCATTATTATCATTATCAACATTATCATCATTATCAACATTATCATCATTATCAACATTATCATCATTATCAATATTATCATCATTATTAACATTATTATCATTATCATCATTATCATCATTTTCACCATTATCAACATTATCATCATTATCAACATTATCAACACAATCAACATCAACATTATCAACATTATCAACATTATTAACATTATCATCATTATCAACATTATCATCATTATTAACATTATCATCATTATCAACATTATCATCATTATCAACATTATCATCATTATTAAAATTATCAATATTATCATCATTATCAACTTTATCATCGTTATCAACATTATCATTATCAACACTATCATTATCAACATTATCATCATTATCAACATTATCATCATTATCAACATTATCATTATCAACACTATCATCATTATCAACATTATCATAATTATCATCATTATCAACATTATCATTATCAACATTATCATAATTATCAACATTTCATCATCAACATTATCAACATTATTATCATTATCAACATTATCATCATTATCAACATTATCATTATCAACATTATCATTATCGACATTACAAGCATTATTAACATTATCATCATTATCAACATTATCATTATCAACATTATCATCATTATCAACATTATCATTATCAACATTATCATGATTATCAACACTATCATCATTATCAACATTATCATAATTATCAGTATCATCATCATTATTAACATTATCATCATTATCAACATTATCATCATTATCATCATTATCAACATTATCAACATAATCATCATCATTATCAACTTTATCATCATCATTATCAACATTATCATCATCATTATCGACATCATAATCATCCATATCATCATCATTATCAACATTATCATCATCATTATCAACATTATCATCATCCTTATCAACATTATCATCATTATCGACATCATTATCATCCATATTATCATCATTATCAAAATTATCATCATCATTATCAACATTATCATCATCATTATCAACATTATCATCGTCATTATAAACATTATCATTATCAACATTATCACCATCATAATCAACATTATCATCATCATTATCAACATTATCATCATCATTATCAACACTATCATAATCATTATCAACATTATCATCATCAACATTATCATCATAATCAACATTACCATCATTATCAACATTATCATCATTATCAACATTATCATCATTATCAACATTATCATCATTATCAACATTATCGTCATTATCATCATTATCAACATTATCATCATTATCAACAATATCAACATTATCATCATTATCAACATTATCATTATCATCGTTATCAACATTATCATCATTATCAACATTATCATCATTTTCAACATTATCATGATTATTAATATTATCATCATTATCAACATTATCGTCATTATCATCATTTTCATCATTATCAACATTATCATCATTATCACCATTATAATTATTATCAACATTATCATCACTATCGACATTATCATCATTATCAACATTATCATTACAACATTATCATCATTATCATTTTCATCATTATTAACATTATCATCATTATCAACATTATCAACATAATCAACATTATCAACATTACCATTATCAACATTATCATCATTATCAACATTATCATCATTATCAACATTATAATCATTATCAACATTGTCATCATTATCAAAATTATCATCATTATCAACATTATTAACATTATCATCATTATCAACATTATCATCATTATCATCATTCTCATCATTATCAACATTATCATCATCATTATCAACATTATTATCATCATTATCAACATTATCATCATCATTATCACCATTATCATCATCATTATCAACATTATCATCATTATCATGATCATAATCAACGTTATCATCATCATTATCAACATTATCATCATTATCATCACCATTATCAACATTATCATTATCATCATTATCATCATTATCAACATTATCAACATTATCATCATTATCAACATTATCATCATTATCAATATTATCATCATTATTAACATTATTATCATTATCATCATTATCAACATTATCATCATTATCACCATTATCAACATTATCATCATTATCAACATTATCATCATCATCAACATTATCATCATTATTAACATTATAATCGTTATCAACATTATCATCATTATCAACATTATCATCATTATCAACATTATCAACATTATCATTATCAACATTATCAACACTTCATCATCAACATTATCATCATTATCAACATTATTATCATTATCACCATTATCATCATTATCAACATCATCATTATCAACATTATCATTATCATCATTATCAACATTATCAACATTATCATCATTATCAACATTATCATCATTATCAACATTATCATCATTATCAAAATTATCATCATTATTAACATTATTATCACTATCATCATTTTCATCATTATCACCATTATCATCATTATCAACATTATCAACATTATCAACATTATCAACATTATCATCATTATCAACATTATCATCATTATCATCATTATTAACATTATCATTATTATCAACATTATCATCATTATCAACATTATCAACATTATCATCATTATCAACATTATCATCATTAACAATTTTATCATCATTATCAACATTATCATCATTATCATTATCAACATTATCATCATTATCAACATTTCATCATCAACATTATCATCATTATCAACATTATTATTATTATCAACATTATCATCATTATCACATTATCATAATTATCAACATTATCATTATCAACATTATCATCATTATCGACATTATACTCATTATTAACATTATCATCATTATCAACATTATCATCATTATCATAATTATCAACATTATCGACATTATCATCATTATCGTCATTATCATTATTAACATTATTATCAACATTATCATCATTATCACCATTATCAACATTATCATCATTATCAACATTATCATCATCATCAACATTATCATCATTATTAACATTATAATCATTATCAACATTATCATCATTATCAACATTATCATCATTATCAACATTATCAACATTATCATTATCAACATTACCAACATTTCATCATCAACATTATCATCATTATCAACATTATTATCATTATCACCATTATCATCATTATCAACATCATCATCAACATTATCATTATCATCATTATCAACATTATCAACATTATCATCATTATCAACATTATCATCATTATCAACATTATCATCATTATCAATATTATCATCATTACCAACATTATCAACATTATCAACATTATCATCATTATCAACATTATCAACATTATCATCGCTATCATCATTATCAACATTATCATCATTATCAACATTATCATCATTATCAACATGATCATCATAATCAACATTATCATCATTATCAACATTATCATCATTATCAACATTATCATCATTATCAACATTATCATCATTATCAACATTATCATCATTATCAACATTTTCATCATTATCAACATTATCATCATTACCAACATTATCATCATTATCAACATTATCATCTTTTTTAAAATTATCAACATTATCATTATCAACATTTTCATAATTATCAACATTATCGTCATTATCAACATTATCATCATTATCGACATTTTCATCATTATCAACATTATCATCATTATCAACATTATCATCATTATCAACATTATCATC
Source organism: Tachina fera (assembly GCA_905220375.1). Taxonomy (NCBI): domain Eukaryota; kingdom Metazoa; phylum Arthropoda; class Insecta; order Diptera; family Tachinidae; genus Tachina; species Tachina fera. Next base: position 79,523,431 of record LR999965.1, on the reverse strand, counting down.
ATTATCAACATTATCATCATTATCAACATTGTCATCATTATCATCATTATCAACATATCTATCATTATCATCATTATCATCATTATCAACATTATCATCATTATCAATATTATCAACATTATCATCATTATCACCATTATCATCGTTATCATCATTATCATCATTATCATCATTATCAACATTATCAACATTATCATCATTATCATAATTATCAACATTATCGACATTATCATCATTATCGTCATTATCATTATTAACATTATTATCAACATTATCATCATTATCAACATTATCATCATTATCAACATTATCATCATTATCAATATTATCATCATTATTAACATTATTATCATTATCATCATTATCATCATTTCCACCATTATCAACATTATCAACATTATCATCATTATCAACATTATCAACATAATCAACATCAACATTATCAACATTATCAACATTATCAACATTATCATTATCAACATTATCATTATTAACATTATCATCATTATCAACATTATCATCATTATCAACATTATCATCATTATTAAAATTATCAATATTATCATCATTATCAACATTATCATCGTTATCAACATTATCAGTATCAACATTATCAACATTATCAATATTATCATCATTATCAACATTATCATCGTTATCAACATTATCAGTATCAACATTATCAACATTATCATTATCAACATTATCATCATTAACAACATTATCATCATTATCAACATTATCATTATCAACACTATCATCATTATCAACATTATCATAATTATCATCATTATCAACATTATCATTATCAACATTATCATAATTATCAACATTTCATCATCAACATTATCATCATTACCAACATTATTATCATTATCAACATTATCATTATCAACATTATCATTATCAACATTATCATTATCAACATTATCATCAGTATCGACATTATAATCATTATTAACATTATCATTATCAACATTATAATTATCAACATTATTATCATTATCAACATTATCATCATTTTCAACATTATCATCATTATCAACATTATCATCATTATCAACATTATCATCATTATCAACATGATCATCATTATCAACATTATCAACATTATCATCATTATGAACACTATCATCATTATCAACATTATCATAATTATCAGTATCATCATTATCATTATCAACATTATCATCATTATCAACATTATCATCATTATCATCATTATCAACATTATCGTCATCATTATCAACTTTATCATCATCATTATCATCATCATTATCGACATCATAATCATCCATATCATCATCATTATCAACATTATCATCATCATTATCAACATTATCATCATCATTATCAACATTATAATCATCATTATCGACATCATTATCATCCATATCATCATCATTATCAAAATTATCATCATCATTATCAATATTATCATCATCATTACCAACATTATCATCGTCATTATCAACATTATCATCATCATTATCAACTTTATCACCATCATAATCAACATTATCATCATCATTATCAACATTATCATCATCATTATCATAATCATTATCATCATTATCAACATTATCATCATTATCAAAATTATCAACATTATCATCATCAACATTATCATCATAATCAACATTACCATCATTATCAACATTATCATCATTATCAACATTATCATCATTATCAACATTATCATCATTATCAACATTATCATCATTATCAACATTTTCATCATTATTAACATTATCATCATTACCAACATTATCATCATTATCAACATTATCATTTTTAAAATTATCAACATTATCATTATCAACATTTTCATAATTATCAACATTATCGTCATTATCAACATTATCATCATTATCGACATTATAATCATTATCAACATTATCATCATTATCAACATTATCATCATTATCAACATTATCATCATTATCAACATTATCATCATTATCAACATTGTCATCATTATCATCATTATCATCATTATCAACATATCTATCATTATCATCATTATCATCATTATCAACATTATCATCATTATCAATATTATCAACATTATCATCATTATCATCATTATCACCATTATCATCGTTATCATCATTATCATCATTATCATCATTATCAACATTATCAACATTATCATCATTATCATCATTATCAACATTATCATCATTACAAACATTATCATCATCATTATCAACATTATCATCATCATTATCAACATTATCATCATCATTATCAACATTATCATCATTATCATCATCATAATCAACATTATCATCATCATTATCAACATTATCATCATTATTATCATCATTATCAACATTATCATTATCATCATTATCATCATTATCAACATTATCAACATTATTATCATTATCAACATTATCATCATTATCAACATTATCATCATTATCAATATTATCATCATTATTAACATTATTATCATTATCATCATTATCATCATTTTCACCATTATCAACATTATCAACATTATCATCATTATCAACATTATCAACATAATCAACATCAACATTATCAACATTATCAACATTATCATCATTATCAACATTATCATTATTAACATTATCATCATTATCAACATTATCATCATTATCAACATTATCATCATTATTAAAATTATCAATATTATCATCATTATCAACATTATCATCGTTATCAACATTATCAGTATCAACATTATCAACATTATCAATATTATCATCATTATCAACATTATCATCGTTATCAACATTATCAGTATCAACATTATCAACATTATCATTATCAACATTATCATCATTATCAACATTATCATCATTATCAACATTATCATTATCAACACTATCATCATTATCAACATTATCATAATTATCATCATTATCAACATTATCATTATCAACATTATCATAATTATCAACATTTCATCATCAACATTATCATCATTATCAACATTATTATCATTATCAACATTATCATTATCAACATTATCATTATCAACATTATCATCAGTATCGACATTATAAGCATTATTAACATTATCATTATCAACATTATAATTATCAACATTATTATCATTATCATCATTTTCAACATTATCATCATTATCAACATTATCATCATTATCAACATTATCATCATTATCAACATGATCATCATTATCAACATTATCAACATTATCATCATTATGAACACTATCATCATTATCAACATTATCATAATTATCAGTATCATCATTATCATTATCAACATTATCATCATTATCAACATTATCATCATTATCATCATTATCAACATTATCGTCATCATTATCAACTTTATCATCATCATTATCATCATCATTATCGACATCATAATCATCCATATCATCATCATTATCAACATTATCATCATCATTATCAACATTGTCATCATCATTATCAACATTATAATCATCATTATCGACATCATTATCATCCATATCATCATCATTATCAAAATTATCATCATCATTATCAATATTATCATCATCATTACCAACATTATCATCGTCATTATCAACATTATCATCATCATTATCAACTTTATCACCATCATAATCAACATTATCATCATCATTATCAACATTATCATCATCATTATCATAATCATTATCATCATTATCAAAATTATCAACATTATCATCATCAACATTATCATCATAATCAACATTACCATCATTATCAACATTATCATCATTATCAACATTATCATCATTATCAACATTATCATCATTATCAACATTATCGTCATTATCATCATTATCAACATTATCAACAATATCAACATTATCATCATTATCAACATTATCATTATCATCATTAACATTATCATCATTATCATCATTATCAACACTATCAACATTATCATAATTTTCAACATTATCATGATTATCAATATTATCATCATTATCAACATTATCATCATTTTCATCATTATCAACATTATTATCATTATCACCATTATAATCATTATCAACATTATCAATACTATCGACATTATCATCATTATCAACATTATCATTACAACATTATCAACATTATCATTATCATTTTCATCATTATCAACATTATCATCATCATTATCAACATTATCATAATCATTATCATCATTATCAACATTATCATCATTATCAAAATTATCAACATTGTCATCATCAACATTATCATCATAATCAACATTACCATCATTATCAACATTATCATCATTATCAACATTACCATTATCAACATTATCAACATTATCATCATTATCAACATTATCATCATTATCAACATTATAATCATTATCAACATAGTCATCATTATCAAAATTATCATCATTATCAACATTATCATCATTATCATCATTATCAACATTATCATCATCATCAACATTATCATCATTATCAACATTATCATCATCATTATCACCATTATCATCATCATTATCAACATTATCATCATCATTATCAACATTATCATCATTATCATCACCATTATCAACATTATCATTATCATCATTATCAACATTATCAACATTATCAACATTATCAACATTATCGTCATCATTATCAATATTATCATCATTATTAACATTATTATCATTATCATCATTATCAACATTATCATCATTATCACCATTATCAACATTATCATCATTATCAACATTATCAACATTATCAACATTATCATCATTATCAACATTATCATCATTATCAACATTATCATCATTATCAACATTATCATCATTATCATCATTATCATCATTATCAACATTATCAACATTATCAACATTATCATAATTTTCAACACCATCATGATTATCAATATTATCATCATTATCAACATTATCATCATTTTCATCATTATCAACATTATCATCATTATCACCATTATAATCATTATCAACATTATCATCACTATCGACATTATCATCATTATCAACATTATCATTACAACATTATCAACATTATCATCATTATCATTTTCATCATTATCAACATTATCATCATTATCACCATTATCATCATTATCAACATTATCAACATTATCATCATTATCAACATTATCAACATTATCGTCATTATCATCATTATCAACATTATCATCATTATCAACAATATCAATATTATCATCATTATCAACATTATAATCATTATCAACATTGTCATCATTATCAAAATTGGCATCATTATCAACATTATCAACATTATCATCATTATCAACATTATCATCATTATCATCATTATCAACATAATCATCATCATTATCAACATTATCATCATCATTATCAACATTATCATCATCATTATCAACATTATCATCATTATCAACATTATCATCATCATTATCACCATTATCATCATCATTATCAACATTATCATCATTATCATGATCATAATCAACATTATCATCATAATTATCAACATTATCATCATTATCATCACCATTATCAACATTATCATTATCATCATTATCATCATTATCAACATTATCATCATCATTATCAATATTATCAACATTATCATCATTATCAACATTATCATCATTATTAACATTATTATCATTATTAACATTATCATCATTATCAACATTATCATCATTATCAACATTATCAATATTATCATCATTATCAACATTATCATCATCACTATCGACATCATTATCATCCATATCATCATCATTATTAAAATTATCATCATCATTATCCACATTATCATCATTATCAACATAATCATCATCATTATCGACATTATCATCATCATTATCAACATTATCACCATCATAATCAACATTATCATCATCATTATCAACATAATCATCATTTTCAACATTATCATAATCATTATCATCATTATCAACATTATCAACATTATCATCATTATCAACATTATCATTATCAACATTATCATCATTGTCAACATTATCATCATTATCAACATGACATCATTATCAACATTATCATTACAACATTATAACCATTATCATCATTATCAACATTATCATCATTATCAACATTATCATCATTATCAACATTATCAACATTATCATCATTATCAACATTATCATCATTATCAACATTATCATCATTATCATCATTATCAACATTATCATCATTATCAACATTATTAACATTATCATCATTATAAACATTATCATCATTATCAACATTATCAATATTATTATCATTATTAACATTATTATCATTATCATCATTATCATCATCACCAATATCAACATTATCATCATTGTCAACATTATCAACATTATCATCATTATCAACATTGCCATCATTATCATTATCAACATTATCATAATTATCATTATCATCATTATCATTATCAACACTATCATCATTATCAACATTATCATCATTATCAACATTATCATCATTATCAACATTATCATCATTATCAACACTATCATCATTATCAATATTATCATAATTATCATTATCATCATTATCATTATCAACATTATCATCATTATCAAGATTATCATCATTATCAACATTATCATCATTATCAACATTATCATCATCATTATCAACATTATCATCATTATCAACATTATCATTATCAACATTATCATCATTATCGATATTATAATCATTATTAACATTATCATGATTATCAACATTATCAACATTATCATTATCAACATTATCATCATTATCAACATTATCGTCATTATCAACATTATCATCACTATCAACATTATCATCATTATCAATATTATCATCATTATCATTATTATCAACATTATCATCATTATCAACATTATCATTATCAACATTATCATTATCAATATTATCATCATTATCAACATTATCATCATTATCAACATTATCATTATCAACATTATCATCATTATCAACATTATCAACATTATCATCATTATCAACATTATCAACATTATCAACATTATCATCATCAACATTAATCATTATCAACATTATCATCATTATCAACATTATCATCATTATAATCATTATCAACATTATCAACATTATCATCATTATCAACATTATCAACATTATCAACATTATCATCATTATCCACATTATCATCATTATCATCATTATCAACATTATCATCATTATTATCATTATCATTATCAACATTATCATCATTATCAACATTTTCATCATTATCAACATTAACATCATTATCAACATTATCATCATTATCAACATTATCATCATTATCAACATTATCAACATTATCATCATTATCAACATTATCATCATGAATTATTATTGGTGTCTATTCTGAAATACGCGTCGACTTGGTGAAACTTACATGGAAAACAAAAACAAAACTGTGCAAATGTAAAAAATTTGTTTTTGTTTCTCATACAAAATTAACCGTTTTTGAAAGAAAGAGAAACGGGTTGAAATTCTCACGTTTATTTCATTTATGAAATGCATGGCAAACAAAAACAATTTTTGAAAATTTGTTTTTGTTTGAATGTAAAGTTTCACTTCTTCGTCGCGTTTTCCAGAATAGCCCCCATTATTTTTATTTTTATTATTTTTATTATTTTTATTATTTTTATTCTTATTATTTATAGTGAATTGTCATTTTTTTATATTTAAGCAAACGCTCACATGACTCAACATATATATGAGAATACGAAATTGAACATATTGTGTAGACACAAAAATTGTATGCTAACTCATTTGTTGTATTATCATTTGCTAACATATGTTGACTTTAAAAAATTTGGTACTTTCAGCATAGTGTGTAGACGACTAACATATATATATAACATATATTTTACCTAATTTGCTGCTCTACGTTACTTACCAGTAAGATCACAGAATGATATGTATATGTATACTTACACTAGCTGGTGGTGAAGTCATGGGATTATTTTCAAGAATTAGTTCAACTAAAGTCGACAATTGTCGAATTTCAAGAGGCAGACTGGAAATCCGATTATTCGATACATCCAATGAAACCAATGTAAGACAAGTTAATTCTATAACAAATTGTAGTAATAATAATAAACAAACAAAAAGAAAGAGATTGGAAATTATGTTTACCTCGAGGTAAGTACATCAATTGGTTGTTACGCAAAGAAAACGAACGCAGAGATCGTAATTCACCAATACGTGCTGGTAACGTTGACAATTGGTTGTACGATGCATCCAAATCGGTCAACCGATCCATGCGTCCTAATTCATCTGGCAGAGCTGTCAAACGATTATTCGACACTAACAATACCTGTAGTGGAAGGAAGCACAATTCGCGCGGCAATAAAGACAACTGGTTGCTGCGCAAGTCCAAATATGTCAAGGATGTCAAATGCTTTACCGATTCGGGTATACTTCGTATGGCATTGTGGTAAAGTAAAAGCGTCTCAAGAAATGAAAATGAAGAAATTTCTTCTGGTAATTCACAAAATCGGTTGCGAGATAAATCTGTTAGTAGTTGAGAAAATTTTCAATGTAAAAATTAACTTTGGGGAATTTTCATTAAAAAGAATTTGAGCTTAAAAATACAATTTTATTAATTATTTTATTTAGCATTTATTTTTTCGTAGAAAACACTAACCAAAAATTGTATGTATGTATGTAAATACTAGCATATTGCCCGAGGACGATATGCCAATCGCACGCGTCCCCAGATGTAGTATAGGGGCATGTGGTAAGCTGCGCTATTAGCAACTTGTGATGGATTGAGGAACTATACAATATGTAATATTTAAAACTAAAAAGCAACTAAAAAAAACGAGACAACTACACTAAACTTTTTATTTTTAATGTATTGTTATATAATTCACTCTAAAAAAAATGGGGACAAACACTGCACAGAGAAAATCACAAAAGAAAAAATAAGTACAGTATGCCCAGAAACCCATACAAAACCTAGAAAATAATTTATATTCGATATGACTCTATTTTATTTTTCTATACCTTTATACAGTTAGAAATCCATCCATCCATAACAATAAAAGTAATTATAAAGCAAAATAAAAAATAAAATCAAATATTTAACATTTAAGAATTTTATTAATCGATATATGTTCGTAATGTTGTGAATCAAGCATTAAACACATTCACCACAGCAAGATGCCGACTGCAATATGTCAAAAATAGAATACATGTGTTTATATGAGAATTATTATTTTGAAGACAGCAAGGCAACAAAGCGGCAGGATGTTGCCTATGCTGATTTTGTCGTTGTAGTCCAATTAAACTAATTAACTAAGCATAATAATATTAACTATAAAGCATAATATTAATTTTTAAATATATTATGATTAATTTTTATATAAAGAGTTCATGTTAAGAAACCAAATGATTAGTTGTAGTTTGTTAGTTGAAGACAGTTGTAATTGATTAGTTGTAATTACTTAGTTGAGGGCAGTTGTAGTTAGTTAACTGCAGATAATTGTAATTAGTGAGTTGTAATAAAATAGTTGTAACTCCAGAGTTGCATTTAGCAGTTAAAGTTATAGAGTCAAACCTGCGATTCCCACGGGACCCTCCAGGTTTAAATTTGTAAATTAAAAAAACAAGATACTAGTTATCATTGACAAAGCCTTTTTGAAATAAACCAATTAATACATTTATAGAAAAATACATTTAAAAAAAAGATAGTTTGCAGCCCAGCGTAGAGTATTTATCATTTTTGCATGTACTTACGGATATAAAAAAATTTTGGCCGGGTTCTCAATTTAGGCATGATAGCAAGCGTACATTTTTATTTGGTAGTACGCTCAGAAGCAGCAGGCGGCCCGGCCAAAGAAATATAATGTACTGGGATATTTTGCTGGACACTTATATCACAAGCGCACATGTGCAGTCCATCGTGGTGTTATACTCACTTGTGTAGGCACTTCAAGATCAAAAAAAAAGTTGGCGGGCCCCTATTTTAGGCACGAAGAAACCTCCACAAGCATTATGTTGTAATACTTGGCCAAATTGTTGCATGCATCGTATAACGCCCGTGTGATGAACATATTCTGAGTCCCAATGAGCTTTACGAAATTATTTTCGTTGAGCTGGTGCCGACTTTCTACTGTTGTTCCAACAAGCTTCAACAACATGCACAACTTGAACAATTGTTTCACCTTTCGAAGTGTACAAAAACGCTTTCTTTAGACGAGTCTTCATCATAGGTAGTAACTTTGTACCTACATATGTCCAACTGTTCCAAATGCCGGGAAGGCATCACAATGCCCTTAAAGATTTTTTTGCAAACACTTTGTAAATACTTAAACATCTCACATTATTTGGGCCACAATTTACAGTCAGTAGTTGAGGAATACCACTGGCCTTCGATTACACACTTTGATATGTTAAAAACACATCTCTTTTTTACAAATATTTAATTTTTATTCAAAAGTTTTAACTTTTCAACAATTTTTGTGAATTTTATTTTCCAGATTTTTATGAACATATGTTTGCAATTGCAGTATATAGCTATTGCTTTTTATACATGTAGAAAGCAATTTTTTCTCTCCCTTAAATAATTCAGATAACGCTGCGAATTCAACACCAACCAGCTGTTATCACTATTTTGCTTAACTCAGAGCTGAGAATTCTGGTTCATATTCTGTGTTCTGTGATACTAACAACTCTTTCACAAAATGCATTACTACCTGGTATTGAAATTACGAAACATAAAACTTTTCGTAAATTTTCTAATTCATTGCTTTAAATTTTCATAAAAAAAGTAGGCCCATATTTTCTCATGATAAATATTTTGGTAATTGGTTATAAACTACACAAGACAACAATAGTCGATGTGTAGTTTATCATTAGAAATTTAAGGCAATATGTATTAAGATCATTTTGTGGAAAATAGTTTTAGCTTGACAAATTTTATTTTAGCTTTAAACTGGACAGGTACTTAAAAAGCTGTACAATCCAGCCAAAACAAGCCAGACTGGCAACCCTAGACCGCACGCAGTTCTGTCACAAATAGCAAAAATCATCACCAACCTTTAATTGTGGAGAAAATAACAATACATACATAAGGTCTGTCTGCGTACACATATTTTGCATCATTTTGTGCAAAATGTTGCAAAATCTTACAAAATGTTGTCTGCGTACTCCAAATCTCTTGCAGCGAGAAAGCCAAAAAGAGAACTTTTTGACAGTTGGAAGTTAGAGAACTTGCAAAATGTTACTGGAGAAATTTCTTCTTGCAAGATTTTGCAACTAGTTTGAACAGCTGTTTTTATTACTTTTTGAATGAAATAATTTTTGTGAAATGAAAATAGAAATTGAAATTTAACAATTGCAGAGGTAAATAGTTAGAATGGTGTTGATTTTTAACGTTTATAATAAATTATAATAAACAAAACACTTTATTTCATGCTAGAAACGTCCAAGTATACAGTGGCGTAAAAGCAGAACCAATGATTCCAATATTTTGCTGGCCAACTCATTGATTTTTTCGATCGTATGAAATGTCTTGGTGATTTACTAGACAATACTCTTTAGTTTCGGACACCATATTAATGAACTATTTTCTAAAATAAACTTCACCTTACAAAGACTTTATGCATATTAGAAAGAGCATAGCTCACTCCTTATTGATGTCTAATTTATTATATTGTATTGAAGTATACTCTGGTTGTAGCGCTGAAAATTTAAATAGGTGTGCCTTAGGCTGAGTTTACATCTGACATTTCTTGTGTCATTAGCCCAAAAAAACGTAACCAACTAATTACTAATGAAAAACTTTTTGATTCAGACATACATATATTTATTGATTTAAATAGTTTGCAATCATTTTGGTTTCTATAAAATTGTCTATTAATTATGTACTAAACTGTTTAACTTAATAACTACATGTCTGAATCAAACAGTTTTTCATTAGTAATTAGTTGGATACGCTTTTTTACGCATGTGCGGCATTTGGCTTTATATACCAACTACGAATTAACGATCATGTTTCTATGCATGTTATTGATTTTTTGGGCTGTAGTTTTAAAAACTTCATACAGATTAGATCACTACTTTTCTTTTATAATGTCATGCTCACAGACTGTCCAGACTATCTCCGTAGACATTTTACGTTTTTGCAAAGTGATAGAAACCCACAGCTTCTATTCCCCATTCGAAATCGTCTTATTTATGAAAGCTCATTTACTGTACGAGTCACCAAATGTTGGAATTCACTGCCACGATCCTTAGGAGCATTCAATATTACTCGTAATTCATTCAAAGGTAAGCTTGTTGATCATTTCTCACAATTAAACTGATCTAGATTCCGAATACATATAGTTAACTTCATGCGCAATATATCTTCCAATTTATAAGTAATATTCTCATCTAATAATTTTATAACTACATATTATTATTTTTTTTTTCATGAATATTGTGTCTAGTTTATTAGTTGAACACATGTTTAATTATTATGCTATTCTTGTAGTCCATCAACTATATATGGCCCTATGGGATCGGTTGGTTATTGTTATAAATAAATAAAATAAAAATAAAATTCTTTTGCTTTATTATTTCAATTGTTTATACACCGATCAGCTGTTTTCTTGCAAGATTTTACTGGATACTGTCTGTGTACTTTTTAAGATATTTTCAGTCGACAGAGTAAAATTGGTCTTACTCTCCCAAAAAAGTTGACTGAGTATTTGCTACTGGAAAAGTACGCAGACAGACCTATAATCACATAACTAACCTGCAATTACTGTATCGTTGAGATTATATTTGGTGCCAGTTTTTGGAAATTCTTTTAATTTCCTGTTGTTCAATATTAATTCTCCGCTGAGATGTGCTTCCTCCAAAATACGTTCTAATGATCGTGCCAACTGATGATGATGACACAGACTTCCGACAAAGCCTCCACCACTCAACCCAGAACTGAGTACGCCTCCAACCACACCCACACTTGTATTGTGGAGCCGATTGTAGACAGCAGCAGTAGCTGAAATCCTCATTTCTATAAATTTTGTATTCCACACTGCAGATAATAGCAATAAATTTCTGAACAATTTATAATATACACAAACAAACAATTCTAACCAGGGATGATAAATGAGGAAACTAATTTCGTACAAATTAACTATTAAAATAGGAATTTTTGACCGCAATAGTACTCGTCGGTTTTTTTTTTGTTTTTAAACTATTTTTTATAAAGAAAACTAGTTTTCCAGAACACAAATTTAAAGTTTTCAACTTACACACATCTTAATGAAAAATTAAAATTTTGGAATTTGTTTAAAAAAACGATATGAGGGTTAATATGCATCATTAACTCAAAAATAAAAATTTATCAGAATTAGAGACAATGGAAGAGGTTGTTAATACATATCGTTGGTCTCAAGTAAAAATTTCCTAACTCAAATAATTGTTATTTTACAGGAGAAGGTAAAAACACAATAGAAACTGTAATATTGTACAGCTGATTTAAAAGCATAATTTTTTAAATTATTGCAATAAATTTTTGTGGTGAGGTGTATTTGTGTGAAATGTATTGGAATCACTGAAAAACACAATTTCGTAAAAAATACGAATAATAATTTTCAATAAGTCTTTTTTATTATTATTATTCAATAAGTCTTTTTTTATTAGACTTTTGAGTATTCGTTTTGGCTATGAAAATACTCTTTCGATGATGAGTGTGGAATTGAAAGCTGCGAAAACATTAGGTCATTCAATTAGTTTTTCAAAGTTCGATAGTCGTTTTTATAATACCATATCAAATTTCCTTTGAAGATATAAGAAAGGTACTATACTACTCGTACTGACATTTTCGGAAGTGAATTTTGTTAGCCAGTTTAAAATTTCGTCATGAAAAGTAACTTTATTTAGGTTTGCAAAAGTTATATAGAACTGTTTAACATTTCTTTTAAAATCCGTAACTATACTACTTTTAATTTTATTTCTAGGTATATAAAGTTTTTCATTTGAAAGTAAATTTTAGCCGTTTACATACATATGTATGTGGCATACCTAGCTTCATTTAATGTCATCACTTAAACGACTGATATGTTAATAATATAACAATTTTTTAATTGTAAACAATTTTTAATTAATACAACAGATAAAGTTTATGAAGACGGAGCTATCATATAGAAAACGAAACACTGGTGAAGTTACATGTAGTTCTTAATAATAAACCAAACAATTCTAATGAATATCCAACAAGCTAGTCGCTCTCAACAACAAATCAAATTTGCCACTTCCTTATATATATACTTCATATGATCACGATTTATTTTTTGCATAAATGAGTATCAGTTTGATTTGTACCAAAAAGTACAATTTTAATAACTTTATCATCCCTGTGTCTATCGATTACAAGCAGAGACGTGCGCCGAAAGGTTTTCATCGGCGGCGGCGGCTGGTAAGAAAATCGTCAGCGGGGGCTCAAATTCGGCTAATGACAGAATTACCCGACTGTAAATGTAGAGCTGTAAATGCAAATGTGTCAGCTGATCGAAAATGTTGCATGAAAAGCTATGCAAATACTTACCTGACTGAAATGTCACGTAAATGTAGCGTCTGAACCTGCAGAAAATAGAATTTCATGACTAGGTTACGTGACATTTGCAGACAGTGATGGGTTATTTGTATATTGAATGGGAATGTGACACATTAGCCCTATAGTGGTACTTTTGTTTCTTTTGATCATTTTTGCTAAATTTCTATAAGTACATGGCATATTTATTAAATTTAGTTTTCTAATAAAGATTCTTGCTTATAAAATCTAACCTGAGGTTGCCAATCGTGTGTTTGTTTATTTTGTTAATATACATACATATATGTATGTATATGCGTATGAATATGTAAAATATACATGTGTGCGTACAAACATACACACAAGCCTACAAAAAACTATTTTTTAAATAATAATACCAATTAAAATAATAATATGTACGTATGATCATAACAATTATAATGATAATAAATAAATTAATTTTTTATAATTATAATACGTAGTAACGTATGTATGTATTTATAAAGATAAAATTGTAATTTAACTAAAAAGCATAGTCATTACATTGTTTGTAAGTATAAAATAATGATTTGATACCATTTAAATAATGTTCGTACTTTTTCACACAATCAAAAACAATGTGAGGATATTGAACTCCCATCAATGTTTCGAACAGCTGTTTTGCATTGTATTTGATTTTATTTTTACTGATAAACAGCTAGCAAACAGAAAGTCCTATGTTTGTGCTCTTGTTTAAAATTGCACACATGTATGCATATGTATATTGTTTGCAAGTAAAAAAGGATAAAGCGGGAAACTGAAGATATAATAAGTTTTTTATGTGATTGAGGTGCTACTGCAAGCATAGACATTCTTGGAAATTAAGAAGAAAATTACTTCGTCGCTCCGAAGAAGTTGCTCAAAATCTATTCTGGTAATATGCAACGACAAATATTACGGTTAGAAACTTGAGCGTAACAGCTGCTATTAAAATTATTATAATTGAGTTCATTTAAATAAAATTTCAATAATTTTAAAAATTGCGCCTAGGAAAAACTCACAATTAGTTTTTTCTAACAGGTTAAAACTTGCAACCAAAAGAAAGTAGATTATAATAGTTTCAGCAAAATTTTAAAAAAAAATCTGTGATTAATGAAAACATTACTATTTTATATGTACTTATATTATTTACTTATAAGCTCTAATCCAAACGTACATATGTATGTTCACATAAGTACATATACATTTCAATCAAAATGAATTCCACGAATTAAAATATTATAGGTACCTACTCATGTACATATGTATATGAATTTTCTCGTTTGACTGCAAATAACTCGCAATGTTAAATAAATGCGTGTTTGCTGGGCATTAAGTAATAAGCATGTATGCATATGTGCACAGAGAAGATTTTTTGTTTTTGTCGAAAACAGTAGTAGTGAAATACCGGTTCGGCCCCAATTAAACTTGCAAAATTGTTTATTAGATGTTCTAATATACTTTTTCGTAAAAAATATATTGTACATCTACAAGTATCGGGTCCTTCCTCACACTCAGGATCATACCAAGGACAGCTTTTGAAGTGCCCTTCTGTGTTGTCTTCATCTTTCATAACTCCATATTCTTCGTTCTCATCCAGCATATTTTGGACAAATTTTATCATCTCCCAATGATAAGAAAGCGTGAAGCTTTCAAAATCTCTCATAAATTGGTTTAGAGTACGTCTAATTTGGCTCATTTTATTTGTTGATAAATGAATGATGATGAATGTTGGAAGGTTCCTTAAAGACTAATTTTCTCAGTAAATTTTTAAACATCTCTATTCCATTATTCTTTTTAGCACTTTATCTCTCTCTATCCCTTTTTTCTCTATAACTATCTCTTTCTGTCTATCACTATCCACCACTTATTCACTATTTCACCATAATTATTTTTGATTAGTCTTCTTGAGGTCATCATCGCTTCTTTTAAGATCATTTCCAGTTAAACATTCAAAGTGAGAAGAACTAATTAAAAAAATGGACTCCACATCAAATCTTATTTCAAAATTTAATAATCTAAACAGCAAAACTTTAATCCACATAAAGGAGCTTGAATCATCAACGAAATACACTATTAAAAATGTGTTACGTGTAACAACTAAATATGGACCAACTCTAAAAGTGGACATGAATAAACACATAATGTTCCTGCCTAAACGGTATAATATTTTAACAGATAAAGATATTAAAGACCTATCCAGTGGATCTTATTGCTTAAGCAGAGAAGGTGAATAAAATCTAATCGTTGAGAGTGAGCTGAGTGAATTTCTAATTCAAAATTCCCAATTTCCTATTTGGCAATAAAATATATTAGCTTTGTATTTTAAATTATAAATAAAAAGACATTAAAGAGTTTTGTAAGATATAAATGTTTGTGTTTTTATTTAATATTTTCAGTTATTTCATAAAGAAATTTAAGACATAAGTGACCACAGGTAAATGTATTAAAATTCTGATGTTGGTTATAGTTGTATTTTACATTTGTACCAAGATATTTGAGTACTTCTGAAGGAGGTTGTAAGTTTCCAAAGCTATCGAAATATTCTTTTTCATTGTTGTTTTTATAATATGCTACCCAATGTGTACCAGGTCCTGTTGATACATCTAAGTTGATTATTCCACATTCAATGTTCTTTGCTCGTTTTGGTAGAGTATTCAACATGAAAACTCCTCTAAAATATGGTATATTTGTAGAGAAATGGTTTAGGTCCACATCAGATAGTGGTCTGTTGGGCAGCATCTCTAAGAGTTTTTTGATTGTTCTTTGTGAACTAAGCCATAACCTTTTTTATATGGTTTTAAGTAAAGTCCTTTGCCAACTGCTATAGATTCCATCGCTCTATTATGTCTAGTTGCTTCATCAAGTTGATTTTTGGCATTCTTTGTTGCATTGACAGCTTTAGCTATGGCAGCACCTCCAGCTGTTAGACTACCAATTGCACCCAGAGCAGTTAAAATCGGTATTAGATGCAAAAATTCACCAATTTTTGGGACACGTATTACACGTGGTACTATAATTTGAGATTTTTTTCCTTTTAATGATTTGTTGATAGTTTTTCGTGCAATTTTAATAGCTGAGTTAATATCTAATGGCTTTTCCTTTTTTAGTATTTTTGTTGCAGCTCTAATTGATGTTCTAAACAGTTTTTTATCATTTAGCTTGTTCTTTCCAACATTTTTCTTTTTCTCCACACCCATACCAAATTTTGTTTTGGCTTTCATTGCGTTAGTAACCATATATGCAAATGATTTTTCAGCAAGACTACTATCTTTTGATAAAACTCGATTCGATTTTATCAGCTTTATGTCTAGTACTTAAATCCTTATTTTTTGAATACGCAATATCGTGATTTTTACAAGCAGAGTCCAATAAATTAATTCCTTTGTCACCTCGATTTAAACGTTTTTGTAGTTTTGTTCCAGGTCCACAGTACTGATATCCAGGAAGATGAAGTTCAACAGGTAGAGCGTTTATTATTTTATCTACTATACCTCCTCCAACGAAGGTGTTTTTATGACTAAACGTTTTCTGATATCGTATAACCATATTATCTAATTTTTTCTATAATAAGAGGTAAAAATTATGAAATGCATTTAGTTACAAAAATGCAGTTAGTGAAACAACATAAAAATATTTTAGTTCGTAATATTGATCAATCATCGAACATTACTTCAAAAATAAAGCACAGCCCCCTCTTACCAAATTCTATTCGTGCTCTAATAGTGGGACCATCAAATTGTGGAAAGACTAATGTTATGATTGGCTTACTAGAAAGTCCTAATTGACTCAAGTTTGAAAACATCTATTTATACTCAAAATCTTTATATCAGCCCAAATATGAATATCTGAAGAAACTAATTTCACCAATTAAAGGAATGGGATATTATACATTTACAGATAATGAATCACTTATTCCACCTGACGAAGCTAAAACTAATTCAATTATGATATTTGATGATGTTGCATGTGAAAAGCAGAATAATATACGTACATATTTTTGTATGGGGCGACATAGGGATGTTGATTCATTTTACTTGTGTCAAACTTATACTAGAATTCCCAAGCATTTAATAAGAGACAATGCAAATGTTATTATAATGTTTAAGCAAGATGAGACGAATGCTTCATGCATGTTTATAGGGATCATGTTGGCAGCGATATGAGTTATGAAAAGTTCCAAGAAATTTGTCAAGAGTGTTGGAAGGATAAATATGGATTTTTGGTGATAAGCAAAGATAATGAATTAAATAATGGTCGCTACAGAAAGCAATTTGACTATTTCATAACTATATAAACTACTCTTGATAAACATTCACTTTAGTTATTAATCTAACTTTAAACTTCATACATCTATTTGCTATAAGCTGAGCAGCTACCTGATAAACTGATCTGAAAACCAGACCAGGTGCTAAAAAGCTGATCTGATAACCAGACCAGGTCCTGAAAAGCTGATCTGATAACCAGACCAGGTCCTAAAAAGCTGATCTGATAACCAGACCAGGTCCTAAAAAGCTGATCTGTTAACCAGACCAGGTCCTAAAAGCTGATCTGATAACCAGACCAGGTCCTGAAAAGCTTATCTGATAACCAGACCAGCTCCTGAAAAGCTGATCTGATAACCAGACCAGGTCCTGAAAAGCTGATCTGATAACCAGACCAGGTCCTAAAAAGCTGATCTGAAAACCAGACCAGGTCCTAAAAAGCTGATCTGATAACCAGACCAGGTCCTAAAAAGCTGATCTGAAAACCAGACCAGTTGCTAAAAAGCTGATCTGATAACCAGACCAGGTCCTGAAAAGCTGATCTGATAATCAGACCAGGTCCTGAAAAGCTGATCTGATAACCAGACCAGGTCCTAAAAAGCTGATCTGATAACCAGACCAGGTCCTGAAAAGCTAATCTGATAACCAGACCAGGTCCTAAAAAGCTGATCTGATAACCAGACCAGGTCCTAAAAAGCTGATCTGATAACCAGACCAGGTCCTAAAAGCTGATCTGATAACCAGACCAGGTCCTGAAAAGCTGATCTGATAACCAGACAAGCTCCTGAAAAGCTGATCTGATAACCAGACCAGGTCCTAAAAGGCTGATACCTAATCTAATAGCTGATACCTGTTATTTACTATTATTAAGTATGGATGAGAAAATTTTAAAACAATTGGTGTTGACAAGAAATGTCTTAAAGAAAAAGCTTCGTAGTATAAAAACTGGTGAAATAGATACACATGAACAACTAAGAGATACATTTAAACCTATAACAGAACCACTTAAAGAATTCATAAATAGTTCTAAAAAAATTAAAAGAATTCCCATGAAAGAAGAAAGTAAAATGAAGACAGAAGTTGAAAATAATACAAGTCTTAAGCCTGAAAAAACATCAGTCAAGATAGAGTCAAGTACACCAAAGAAACTAGCTGAAGGAACAATATTTGATAATATCATCTCATTAAATGATGCTTATACTGTAAATGATGATGACGATGATGATGATGATGATTTTTACTCACAGACTTCCAATACAGAAGATACTAGTAGTAGTAGAATGTATGCGACCGAGCAATAAAAATTGTCAAATTTGGGTAATTTAAATCGAAATTTTGTAATTTATGGGCTAAAATTTACATATTAAGGTAATTACTGTCAATGGTGCGAAGTGACGAGGGTTATGGACGGTTTGTACGTAGAAAAGGGTAGTTTGATGTCGGCCGTCGATGTGTGTTTGTTTTAATTTTATGGTTTGATATCCGTTCGCCGATGCGCATAGTTAATTATGTATGCACGTGGGGGCTTGTTTGTACGTAGTATGTATTTTCGTTTGTTAAGCGGTGCGGAAGGGTACTTGAGAAAGAAATTGTGTGGAAATCAATGAATGTTTTTTGTTGTTGGTTTTATTTAGTTTGATTTTTATTTATTTTTTTTCTATGTTTAAAGAGTTCGAAGACATGAATAAAATATATGGTTTGTGAGATAATCATGGTTTGATATCCGTTCGCCGATGCGCATAGTTAATTATGTATGCACGTGGGGCTTGTTTGTATGTAGTATGTTTTTTCGTTTGTTAAGCGGTTGCAGCAGGTTCATGATTTTATATTGTGTGTGCGTGTGTGCATAGTTTAGTTTTTTGTAATATTCTTTTGTTTGTACGTATTATGTTTTTTCGTTGTTAAGCGGTGCGGAAGGGTACTTGAGAAAGAAATTGTGTGGAAATCAATGAATGGTTTTTGTTGTTGGTTTTATTTAGTTTGATTTTTATTTATTTTTTACCTATGTTTAAAGAGTTCGAAGACATGAATAAAATATATGGTTTGTGAGATAATCATGGTTTGATATCCGTTCGTCGATGTACATAGTTAATTATGTAGGTACGAAGGATTTTATATACATATGTTTTTGTTTTAATTTTAATTTTGAATGGAATTTTTTTTTGTTTGTTAAGCGGTTGAAGCAGGTTTATGATTTTAGAGTGTAAGTGCGTGTGTGCATAGAGAAAAATGTTGCTTTTGTCTTTTTGCAATATTCTTTTTTTTAGCTGGTGGTCATGGA
Source organism: Tachina fera (assembly GCA_905220375.1). Taxonomy (NCBI): domain Eukaryota; kingdom Metazoa; phylum Arthropoda; class Insecta; order Diptera; family Tachinidae; genus Tachina; species Tachina fera. The sequence continues at coordinate 79,502,418 of LR999965.1, read as the reverse complement.
AGATTATTTTAGAAAGAAATTATGTATGCTTGTGGGAAATCTATGAATGTTTTTTGTTGTTGGTTTTATTTAGTTTGATTTTTCTATTTCCTTATTTAAAGAGTTTGAAGAGGTAAACGAAGTATGTAATTTATGAACTTATTTGAAGGTTGGAAAAAATGAAGTGTAAGATATTTATGATTGTCAAAGGGAATTAGAGATGCGTGATCATGGGAGCCAACGTTATGCTCATACGTGTGTATGTTTTTACAATAACTTGAGCGTTGGCAGATGGGTAAGTAGTCGTATATGTATATGTGCAATGCCGAGTACAAATCTGGCATTTTCTTGTGTTCTAATAATTTTTTAAAATGTGTGCAACGCCTTTCACATTATGTTTTTTTTATTTTTTTTATATGGAATACAAAACGGAAATGATAAACGTTACCACTAGGGCACACTGTTGCGATATCACAAAATATCATAGTGTGTACTTTTTGTTGTTTGTAATATTCGTTTTTTTAGCTGGGGACATGGAAGGGTATTTTAGAAAGTAATTATGTATGCTGGTGAGATATCAATGTTTTGTTTTTGTTGTTGTTGTTGTTTGATTTTAATTTTTTTATGTGTAAAGAGTTTGAAGAAATGAATAAAATATACAATTTATGAATGTTGTATTTATTCATTCTTTTCACTTCTTTTGTAAAGAAATTGAAGTTTGTGATATTGAGGATTGTTAAAGATTGGTTGTTATTTTCACTGCTTGCTGACATTTGTCTCTGTCTCTTGTACATACCATATACATATAAATAAATGATTGAACAAAATTTTTTTTTATAATTTTAATCTACATATTTATTTAAAAAAATACCGTAAATATATATTGTGACAATGTAAGAATGGAAAAATAAAATATATTTTTTTAGTTTATTTCTTGATAAAGTAAATATGAATTTCTTAAGGCACAAACTCCATAACTGTGATAGCTGCAGTAAAAATATTCTGGATATTTAAGTTGTATATGCTTAAAGTTGATGCAGCCAATATCCTCGATGTTGAAAACTCTAATTTGAAGTAGTTTTTCAAACCATTTCTTCTTTTCCACACCCTTAACATAGATTGAATAATGTTTTAAATTGGATTTTAAAAATGTTACAACACTCTTAAATGATATTGATCCGTCATTCCAATTCAGATGGTGAAAATTTCTCGTTAGCCAATTCGCTTCTCTTTGTTTTGCTATTGATAATCTTTTAAAGTTAAACGGTGGTTTAATAATAAAATTTATGTGCTCCTTATTGTTAAAAACAATTGCTATTTCTTTTGCAATGAAGATGTTTGAATTAGACTTAAATCCTTGCATATCGATGAAAACTTTATCCCCAGTCATCTTATTTTATTATTTTTTATTTACATTATCTTACGAACTTGACCTTTTAAGGGTATGTATTCTATTATGCGGTCGTGGATGAGAATGCAAAAAGCAGATGTATCAGTAGGAATGTTGGAGTCCGTTTCAATTTCAATTTTTATATCAACAGGACCGTTAGAGAGGGCTTCGTTTTGATGACTGACATCTACTACCACTATCGGCACACTATTTTTAAATTCTTGAGCAGTTAGAAGTGGTTGTGATTCCCTCATGTAGTAGCTTTGTTGAAACCGTAGATACATATCATATAGAATGGCATACCGATCATTTTTAAATTTTATATTTAGATCATCATATGGGTACGATTCGGAATTTAAATGTACTTTTAAATTGTTTAAATTACAATGAAAAAACTTATTTTCTTGTTGAAAAGCAATCAACACAAAACGGGGTCGTTCTCTATTTGCAGCCAATTTAACATTCCATATATAGCTAGTTCCTGTATTTAGTTGAGGATTAATGTGACAATCCCAACTGCGAAATGCCATTGGTATAGAAGCACCACTGTTAATAATTTTAATCATATTCAATTTGCTCAGATCGGATAATTGTACATGCGGAATTCTCCATGAGATGTTTGAGATACTAATTTTTGGTTTGTCAGTAGTAACAGTTGAGTATACGAGTTTTTCATCGTTCTTACTACGTAAGAGAACCAATTCATGTTTACCGCTGAGTATAATTTTATTATAGTCTTCAGCGAAACCTAAAAATAGTTTCAGTGGTACATAGAAATTAAAGTGTCCATTTGAAATATCCAAATCATCGAGTTTGTTCCATCCTGCATTGTACAAGCCAACACTTTCTGTTGGTGATAAGGAAACAAAATTTTTTAGGCTGCTTGTAATCGCTAAATGTCTTGTATGATCAATTTCTATGCCATTAAGTTCATATCGAATTTCGTCAAAGAGATGTGCCACAAAGTTATTTTTTAATTTTAGATTTAAAAACGAAGATATTTTGCTGTCATTATCATCTACAATACTTCCCTCAACATATATGTAGCTTTCGCTGGGTAGCACATATAAGTCTTGATTTTGTATTGAAATTCGAATCTCATCATTATTGTTGAAGGATTGTAGGTATGGTGTATATGTGTGATAGTCCTTTTTAATTATACTCTCGTCTAATTGAGGTTTCTCTAGAACATTTAGTATGTAACTCATTTCTTTGTCAACTTTAAATTGAGAGACTTTAAAAATTTTTTATTTTCTTGCGTCAAATATTTTTTGTGTAATGATCTCTTTAATTGTGGTTTGGTTTGCAATAGTGTTTTATGAGTGTATCCAATTTTATCCTTAGATTGCTTAACGTTGTATATTATCATTATTTGCTAGATCTCAAATGTATTCGTGTTGTAATTTCCTCTCCTCGGAAATTAATTAAATCACCGTTCTGATCAACTATGCGTAGAGTAAGGGAACTTATCTCTCGGCAGTTAACTGTCAAATAGATAAGATTTCGAGGAATCTCAACGGGGACATTGATCGCAAATTCATGTAATGTGTGTGCTTGAGAGTTATTCGTATATGTGTTAACCACTATACTGCATTCAACACGCAAGATATTCAAGATGAAAATATTGACTGGTAGATCTGAGTAATGGCCTTGGTTAGGAGCTAGAATTTTCTTATTGAATCCAAAAAGTTTTCCAATTGTGTTATCTTTGTTAAAGTATATGGGATCCTTAGAGCTTTTAACTCTAACTTGCATTGTATTGTTATTAGCTTCTATATCAATTTTATTTTCCGGACAATACTGATTATAGTTATGTTTAATATAATCAACTATATCATTCAATTCATAAGATCCTATTGGTATTTTAATTACATGTTCACCAATATGAAATATATTGTTATAATCATCTACATTGGGAATGCTATTATATGAATAAAAATCAGTTAGAGCACATTCATAATCACCATCCAAACGAATAGGAGGAAAGTAGTTAGCAGATAACTTAGATGAGTTTGAGCTAAGAGTAAGTGTTATTGACATTATGATTGTCTGATTACAAATAAGTAAAATTAAACACAGCACTTTGTATAAAAAAGGAAGTTTATATTTTATTTAAATATATTAGATACAAATATAGACTTATATATACACTTAACTACAATATTTCATTTTTATTGATCCAAGAATTATGTTGATTGGAAAATCCTAACCATTTGACATATGCCTTCTCTCCTTTAGTTTTAAGAACTTTTTCAACTAGATATGTATTTGGATATCTAGTTTTTGAAAGTTCTTCATCATAGAACCCACCTTTGATAGGATTACCACGATAGTCTTCTAATATGTATGTGGCTGGATATGTATTTTGAACTCTTTTAATCGTGAAAATTTCTGTGGTCCAATTTGGTGTATATCCTTTTTCAAAAACATGTTTATATTTACTTATGCGCACATGATCTCCCACATTGAACTTTGATAATTTGAATAGTTTTAAGCGGTTATATACCGTGTTTAATAATTTTTTCTCATTTTTATAGTTAACTTGAATCGGTGGCATTTTGATGGTGCGATGAATTTTCTTATTATATGTATTAATCAAGTCTTTGTAAATGTCGAGCCAGTTATAAGACCCATTAAAGCTAAACTCTTTCCATATCAATCCTTTTAATGTTCTGTTAAATCGTTCTACTATTGATGCTTTCATTCTGCTATATGTTGAGTAGTGATTAATGTTGTATTTATTCATCAATTTTCCAAAGTGTTTATTGAAAAACTCTTTACCATCGTCTGTTTGCAAGTTTTTTGGTATTCGCCCCAGTTGAAAAATATTCTGCATAGCCTGGGTTGTTTCCAATGCAGTCTTTCTTTTCAAGGGTACTGCCCAAGCAAATTTTGAAAATGTATCAATTACGGTCAGCAAAAATCGATAATCTCTATTGTCTGTAGAATAGTTCCCCATTTCAACTAAATCAGCTTGCCAAAGATCATCTATTCCTTTCATAACAACTCTTCGACGTGGAAAATGTTTTCGTGCTTGCTTATGTAGTTCATTTATTAAATTTCTTTTTGAAGTCATTATTTAACGTATTTAGAATTTGACGGGATAAGTTGAGTTCAGTGCGAGTTCATTTAAGTACTGTTGACCATCATATTTCTTATATACCCATAGATTAACTCATTTATCTTTCTAATTTCTTTTTCAAAGAATAATTTCATACTTGAAATTGTTTCCCTAATTTCATTTAGTTTCTGCCTTAAAATTATATTGATTTCATCTCGTACCTCTTCAATTTGACTTTGCAGAAACAATTTATTAACAACGTCGTTTTCCTCCAAAGCTTTTGCCACATTTTTGATTCTTTTGTTTTGAACGTCAATGTTATTAGTTGTATCCATAACGAAGCCCAGCAGCTTAGGAACATTTTTCACAAAAACTCTGCCACTTGTATCATTAAGATAGTGCCCAAACTTATCGATAGACATGATTTATGTAGATAAATATTATTCTATAATTTTTGCTTCATATAATTCTTCGATAATTGAGCCAATTTCGTTATTGTGATTAGTATGACCTGCAGCTTGTGATGCTAGCAATAGCCTAAGGCGATCTACTAACTCATTAGGATCATCCCAGTATATATAGTTAGCTTTGTATGGGTTTAGTTTCATCAAACCCTTACCCTTGTAAGGACTTTTTATTGTATGTAGTGATGACGAAGTTGATGAGTTTTTTTCACTTTCTTTCTTAAACAATTTACTGATAATATGCTTATATTTATATGTTCTCGTTCCTTTGATTTGTCCATCAGGTCTATAATCTCTTTTGTATGCATTTGTGCTCACTAAAATTTTCTTATATATATCTAATTCATGTTTATCATAATATTTTGGTGTTTTGTGAACCAGTAAAGAAAATAAACCTGGTGTAAAAGCCCATATGTGATTTCCAATCACTATTTTATCTTCAGTAAGTTTAATACTACTATTGCCAAACTTCCATTCATTATTAAAACCTTTATGTGGACCGTATAGAGTGTCTAATTCATTTCTGCTTTCCAAGAGTGCTAGGTCAGTATAACTCTTATTATTATCTGAATTGTCTAGAGTTTCCGATTGAGAGTAAAAATCATCGTTGTCATCATCATCATCATCATCAGTATCAACATTATCAACCTTGTTTGCGTTTCGATTTCTAAGTGAGATATTTTTATTGCATAACGTTTCTTCAACAAGTTTCTTTGGAGTACTTGTCTCTAACTTAACTGATTGTTCGTTGAATGGAAAATTTGAATTTTTATAAACTTTCGTTTTAAGTTCATCTCTTTCTGCCTTAATACTTCTTTTATTATTTTTAGAATTGTTCACAAATTCTGTTAATGGTTCTATTATTGGTTTAAATGTATCTTTGAATTGCTCATGTGTATCTGCTTCATCAACTTTTATACTACGAAATTTTTTCTTTAAAACATTTCTTGTCATTATTAGCTCTTTTAAAACTTTTTCATCCATTTTTAACTATTAGACATCAGATCAGATATCAGCTATCAGATCAGGTATCAGGTATCAGATCAGCTATCCGATCAGGTATCAGATTAGGTATAAGATCAGCTATCAGATCAGGTATTGGGGTATCAGATCAGGTATCAGCTATTAGATCTGGTAACAGATCAGCTTTCAGATCAGGTATGGTAAATACTTTAGGAAATAAGTAGATGTACTATGCGCAAGGCCAAATTAAGTACTAATGTTTTACTTTTATGTAGAGTAATTATATCGTTATAAAATAGTCGAATTGCTTTCTATAGCGACCATTGTTTAAGTCATTATCTTTGCTTATCATCAAAAATCCATATTTATCCTTCCAACACTCTCGACAAATTTCATGAAACTTTTCATAACTCATATCGCTGACAACATGATCACTATAAACGTGCTTCATGTTTGTCTCATCTTGTTTAAACATTATAATCACATTTGCATTGTCTCTTATTAAGTGCTTGGAGATTCTCGTATAAGTTTGACACAAGTAGAATGAATCAACTTCTTTATGTCGTCCCATGCAAAAATATGCTCGTATATTATTTTGCTTCTCGCATGCAACATCATCAAAGATCATAATAGAATTAGTTTTCGCTTCGTCAGGAGGAATAGCTTTTTCATTATCTGTAAATGTGTAGTATCCCATCCCTTTAATTGGTGAAATTAATCGCTTTAAGTATTCATATTTTGGTTGATAAAGGGATTTTGAGTATAAATAGATGTTTTCAGACTTGAGTCCATTAGGACTTTCTAGCAAGCTAATCATAACATTAGTCTTTCCACAATTTGATGGTCCAACTATTAGAGCACGAATAGAATTTGGTAAGAGAGAGCTATGTTTTATTTTAGATCTGATTTTCGTTGAAGCATCAATATTGCGAATCACAATATTTTTATGTTGTTTTACTAATTGCATTCTTATAACTAATTGCATTTCACAAATGTTACTTTTATTATAGAAGAAAAAATAAAATAAGATGCTTATACATTATAACAAAACGTTTAGTTATAAAAAACCACCCGTTGGAAAAGGTTTAGTGAATAAAGTAATTAACTCTCTGCCTGTTGAATTACAGCTTCCTGGATATCAGTTTTGTGGACCCGGAACAAAATTACAAAAACGTTTAGATCGCGGTGACAACGGAATTAATTTATTAGACGCTGCATGTAAAAATCACGATATTGCTTATTCCAAGACCAATGATTTAAATAGTAGACATCAAGCTGATAAAATTCTTGAAAATAAAGCTTGGGAACGAGTTCTTGCAAAAGATAGCAGTCTTGCAGAAAAATCGTTTGCGTATATGGTTACTAACGCAATGAAAGCCAAAAGAAAACTTGGTATGGGATTGAAGAAGGTTGCAAAAAAAAATGAACAAAATGGAAAAAAGCTGTTCAGTACATCAATTAAAAATGCAACAAAAGTACTGAAGAAGGAAAAACCTCAAGACATTAACTCTGCTATTAGGATTGCACGTAAGGTTACCAACAAGTCGTTAAGGGGAAAGAAATCGCAAGTTGTAATACCACGCATAATTAATGTTCCAAAGATTGGTGGCTTCTTACCTTTGGTACCTATTCTTACTGCTCTGAGTGCAATTGGTAGTCTTTCTACTGGCGGAGCATCTATAGCAAAAGCAATAAATGCTGCAAAGAATGCCAAACAACAACTTGATGAAGCAACTAGACATAATAAAACAATGGAAGCAGTAGCAATGGGGAAAGGTTTTTACCTTAAACCATATAAGAAAGGATATGGATTGGTTTGTCAAGATAACAAAAAACCAAATTTTTTCGTAATGCTACCCAATAAACCCCTATCTGATGTTGATTTGAGAAACTTTTCAACAAACATTCCATACTTTAGAGGAGTTTTCATGTTGGATACACTACCAAAACGATCGAGAAAAAGAGAATGCGGAATCATTAATTTGGATTTATCAAGAGGACCTGGAACCCATTGGGTAGCATATTATAAAAACAATGAACACAAAGAATATTTCGACAGTTTTGGAAATTTTCAACCTCCATTAGAATTAGTTAAATATCTAGGCAAAAATATAAAATATAATTACAATCAATATCAAGATTATAATTCATTTAAATGTGGACATTTATGTCTTCAATTTCTTTACAAAATAAGTGAAAAGAATAAATAAATAACACACACAAAAACAATTTTTAAAATTTTGCTGTTTTATTAATAAAAAAAAGTTTATAAAATATAGTTTCTACATATTATTCCCACTGTGGGTATTGAGTATTTGTTAGAAATATACTTATTTCAGCAGCAGTGTCCAATTTTAGGGAATTTTCTCCTTGCTTACATATGCAATATATCCCAGATGCTAGTTCAATTATGTCATCATCCGATAGCGTGTTGTACCGATTTGGTAAGAACATTATGTTATTTTCCAGTTCAATTTGAATTGTGGTGCCGTATTTACTTGTCACCCGTTTAGCATTTTTTACTGTATATTTAGTTGAGTCCTTTAGCTCTTTTATATGGATTAATGTTTTCTTGTTTAAATTGTTGAACTTTGTTATCAAATTTGTTGGATTCATTGTCAAAAATGTTAATTAATGAATTAAATTTAATTTTTAAATATATATATTTTTTTCTTCTTCCCTTTTTGACAGATTGCTCAATCTGCTTTTGTAAACTGACGTATTAAATATTTCTATCAATCTTTAAATAGGTAAAAAAATAAAAAATTCTTAAAAGAAAGATCAGTAACGTAGCTATCTCTTTTTCTCATATTGTAATTATATTTTACGTAAATTTTTTTGTTTTGTCACTGACAGAATTGTAGTGAAAGAGATAGTTACATATTTTGACGTTCTAAGGTGTAACTGAAACAAAAAATTTCAAAACTAAAGATCATAGAGATAGTTATATTCATGTGCTAAAGTGTAACTGAAACAAAAAATTACAAAACAAAAGATTAGAGAGATAGTTATATTCATGTGCTAAAGTGTAACTGAAACAAAAAATTACAAAACGAAAGATTAGAGAGATAGTTATATTCATGTGCTAAAGTGTAACTGGAACAAAAAAAAATTACAAAACAAAAGATTAGAGAGATAGTTATATTAATGTGCTAAAGTGTAACTGAAACAAAAAAATTTCAATAGAACTCACAATTTTTTGTATAATGTTAATTTCACAAGAATATTTTACTATAAATAAGAATGTAAACCTTTCAAGAGTACTAATATAAAAATAGCATTCAAGAAAAAAGTATTCTTTAAAAAGAGAAAATTAAAATAACAATTAAAAAGTGAGCCAAGTACGTGAACATTTATTTGAGTTTCTTAATTCCTTTGAGGATTTATTGCTCTATGAGCATAAAGAAACCATCAATTTTTTCGTCTCCATGCTCACTGAAAATGAGGGCTATGGAGTTATAGAACAAGAGGACTCTGATAGTGGGCATTTTGCCAGCTGCCCCTGGTATAGCCAAGGATGCGAGGAAGGGCCCGACACATGTAGATGCACCATGTTTCACATAAGGAAAAAAATTATTTTTAAGATTATTGAAACTTATAAAAATTTGACAAAAATAAATAATGAACAAATATAGAATATATATGTATGTGTATGGGTTTTATTTAGTTTTTTATTGTTTTTTTTTTTAATATAAATATGTATATATAGAGATTAATAGAGTGAAAAAACTATTAGTTTAAATATTATTTTCATTGAGGATGGATAAACGTACTTTAAAAAATATATTTCACAACAATCAAGAACGAAAACCTCAAATATATGATTTTGTTTTTGAGTTTGAATACTTGCTCAATTGGAAATTGAAGACTTCATGTGGATTTTCAACAGCTTTTGGCCTTAAGCCAATGATATGGTTGAATTATAAAAATAAGCAATTCATTGGACTGGATCGGGAAGAGTGGTTACATCTCATGTGTTATAAGGAGTATATTCATGATATGCTTAATCGTCGGTATTTTTTAAACTCTATAAATATAATTGATAATGAAAGTGGGAGAGATGTTGAATATAAGTTTCAATATAAAAGAGGTGTTTGTTTTTTAGTCATCATACAAGGAAACTTTAAAATAAAAATTGATTCTGACACTTGGAGATCACTCACTCAAATTCGAGTATTTTTTACATCAATTTTATGTTGGAACAACATTCTGAGAAAACAAATCCTTTTTTTTCTATCATGAATATTATATACCAACCTGCTCCGCTTTAAACAAAACAAAACTTCAAATCAATGAAATACAAGGAATACACGAAAGGGATGTAAAGATTGAATTAACACGACTTTGTTATGAGATTGGAGAAAAAATGCAACACAAGATTGTTACAGATGTGAAAATTCATAAACTTTATTTAAGGATGGATAATAAATAAAAAAACTGTACACAAAAATATTTGTTTTTAATGTTTTTTGTTTTTATTTATTTTTTATTTTCATATTAGTGTATATTTTATTTAAAAAACTAAATAACTAGATAATATTTCTTAAATAAAAAATAATTTACAATAGACACAAAGATTTTTTACTTAAAACTAAATAATTATAATTAGAGAAATAAATTACAAAAGCTTTAATTTGTATACATATTTTTCTAATAATAACATATCAAGTTCATAATCAGGATTTGTTTCATCAATTTCAATATGATGGCATGCATATGTGTTTATACCATCACTTTTGACTTTTCTCTTGTCATCTTGATAACTTAATATTACTTTATGTATTTGCATAGTATATAATTCATGCAACTTAGACTTAAAAGTGAGCATATTATCATAAACATTTGATCTGTTAAATAAACAATCTCTATACGAACTTAGGCTATACTTATCTAAAACACATTTTTTTACTCCTTTAGCTTTTTTAATTTCATTTCCATTTTGTACACTAAAGGAGTACATTTTAGACCGTAATCCTACGAATTCTTCTATAATCATCCCACAATTCTCATCTTTCATCATACCCAGAACTTTTTTGTTTACGAGTGGAATCCCGTAATCATTTGTTTCTGGATAGTCAGAAGTGTCAAATTCATGTTCTATATCATTTTTAATGTCTGCGTAAAAGTCTTCAGTTTGTATTGTGTATATGAATGAGTCAGTATCCATGTAATTTAATTTCAATTTTGACTTGAATTTAAATTGCATGTATCTATAATGAAAATTATACATCTTCCATTTAGAAAGTGGACCACAGAAATTTTCACGATTAAAAGAGTTCAAAATACATATCCAGCCACATACATATTAGAAGACTATCGTGGTAATCCTATCAAAGGTGGGTTCTATGATGAAGAACTTTCAAAAACTAGATATCCAAATACATATCTAGTTGAAAAAGTTCTTAAAACTAAAGGAGAGAAGGCATATGTCAAATGGTTAGGATTTTCCAATCAACATAATTCTTGGATCAATAAAAATGAAATATTGTAGTTAAGTGTATATATAAGTCTATATTTGTATCTAATATATTTAAATAAAATATAAACTTCCTTTTTTATACAAAGTGCTGTGTTTAATTTTACTTATTTGTAATCAGACAATCATAATGTCAATAACACTTACTCTTAGCTCAAACTCATCTGAGTTATCTGCTAACTACTTTCCTCCTATTCGTTTGGATGGTGATTATGAATGTGCTCTAACTGATTTTTATTCATATAATAGCATTCCCAATGTAGATGATTATAACAATATATTTCATATTGGTGAACATGTAATTAAAATACCAATAGGATCTTATGAATTGAATGATATAGTTGATTATATTAAACATAACTATAAGCAGTATTGTCCGGAAAATAAAATTGATATAGAAGCTAATAACAATACAACGCAAGTTAGAGTTAAAAGCTCTAAGGATCACATATACTTTAACAAAGATAACACAATTGGAAAACTTTTTGGATTCAATAAGAAAATTCTAGCTCCTAACCAAGGCCATTACTCAGATCTACCAGTCAATATTTTCATCGTGAATATCTTGCGTGTTGAATGCAGTATAGTGGTTAACACATATACGAATAACTCTCAAGCACACACATTACATGAATTTGCGATCAATGTCCCCCCAGGGTATAAAATTGTTGAGATTCCTCGAAATCTTATCTATTTGCCAGTTAACTGCCGAGAGATAAGTTCTCTTACTCTACGCATAGTTGATCAGAACGGTGATTTAATTAATTTTCGAGGAGAGGAAATTACAACACGAATACATTTAAGATCTAGCAAATAATGATAATACACAACGTCAAGCAATCTAAGGATAAATTTGGATACACTCATAAAACACTATTGCCAACCAAACCACAATTAAAGAGATCATTAAACAAAAAATATTTGACTCAAGAAAATAAAAAATTTTTAAAGTCTCTCAATTTAAAGTTGACAAAGAAATGAGTTACATACTAGATGTTTTAGAAAAACCTCAATCAGACGAGAGTATAATTAAAAAGGACTATCACACATATACACCATACCTACAATCCTTCAACAATAATGATGAGATTCGAATTTCAATATAAAATCAAGACGAAATTCGATATGAACTTAATGGCATAGAAATTGATCATACAAGACATTTAGCGATTACAAGCAGCCTAAAAAATTTTGTTTCCTTATCACCAACAGAAAGTGTTGGCTTGTACAATGCAGGATGGAACAAACTCGATGATTTGGATATTTCAAATGGACACTTTAATTTCTATGTACCACTGAAACTATTTTTAGGTTTCGCTGAAGACTATAATAAAATTATACTCAGCGGTAAACATGAATTGGTTCTCTTACGTAGTAAGAACGATGAAAAACTCGTATACTCAACTGTTACTACTGACAAACCAAAAATTAGTATCTCAAACATCTCATGGAGAATTCCGCATGTACAATTATCCGATCTGAGCAAATTGAATATGATTAAAATTATTAACAGTGGTGCTTCTATACCAATGGCATTTCGCAGTTGGGATTGTCACATTAATCCTCAACTAAATACAGGAACTAGCTATATATGGAATGTTAAATTGGCTGCAAATAGAGAACGACCCCGTTTTGTGTTGATTGCTTTTCAACAAGAAAATAAGTTTGTTCATTGTAATTTAAACAATTTAAAAGTACATTTAAATTCCGAATCGTACCCATATGATGATCTAAATATAAAATTTAAAAATGATCGGTATGCCATTCTATATGATATGTATCTACGGTTTCAACAAAGCTACTACATGAGGGAATCACAACCACTTCTAACTGCTCAAGAATTTAAAAATAGTGTGCCGATAGTGGTAGTAGATGTCAGTCATCAAAACGAAGCCGTCTCTAACGGTCCTGTTGATATAAAAATTGAAATTGAAACGGACTCCAACATTCCTACTGATACATCTGCTTTTTGCATTCTCATCCACGACCGCATAATAGAATACATACCCTTAAAAGGTCAAGTTCGTAAGATAATGTAAATAAAAAATAATAAAATAAGATGACTGGGGATAAAGTTTTCATCGATATGCAAGGATTTAAGTCTAATTCAAACATCTTCATTGCAAAAGAAATAGCAATTGTTTTTAACAATAAGGAGCACATAAATTTTATTATTAAACCACCGTTTAACTTTAAAAGATTATCAATAGCAAAACAAAGAGAAGCGAATTGGCTAACGAGAAACTTTCACCATCTGAATTGGAATGACGGATCAATATCATTTAAGAGTGTTGTAACATTTTTAAAATCCAATTTAAAACATTATTCAATCTATGTTAAGGGTGTGGAAAAGAAGAAATGGTTTGAAAAACTACTTCAAATTAGAGTTTTCAACATCGAGGATATTGGCTGCATCAACTTTAAGCATATACAACTTAAATATCCAGAATATTTTTACTGCAGCTATCACAGTTATGGAGTTTGTGCCTTAAGAAATTCATATTTACTTTATCAAGAAATAAACTAAAAAAATATATTTTATTTTTCCATTCTTACATTGTCACAATATATATTTACGGTATTTTTTTAAATAAATATGTAGATTAAAATTATAAAAAAAAATTTTGTTCAATCATTTATTTATATGTATATGGTATGTACAAGAGACAGAGACAAATGTCAGCAAGCAGTGAAAATAACAACCAATCTTTAACAATCCTCAATATCACAAACTTCAATTTCTTTACAAAAGAAGTGAAAAGAATGAATAAATACAACATTCATAAATTGTATATTTTATTCATTTCTTCAAACTCTTTACACATAAAAAAATTAAAATCAAACAACAACAACAACAAAAACAAAACATTGATATCTCACCAGCATACATAATTACTTTCTAAAATACCCTTCCATGTCCCCAGCTAAAAAAACGAATATTACAAACAACAAAAAGTACACACTATGATATTTTGTGACATCGCAACAGTGTGCCCTAGTGGTAACGTTTATCATTTCCGTTTTGTATTCCATATAAAAAAAATAAAAAAAAACATAATGTGAAAGGCGTTGCACACATTTTAAAAAATTATTAGAACACAAGAAAATGCCAGATTTGTACTCGGCATTGCACATATACATCTACGACTACTTACCCATCTGCCAACGCTCAAGTTATTGTAAAAACATACACACGTATGAGCATAACGTTGGCTCCCATGATCACGCATCTCTAATTCCCTTTGACAATCATAAATATCTTACACTTCATTTTTTCCAACCTTCAAATAAGTTCATAAATTACATACTTCGTTTACCTCTTCAAACTCTTTAAATAAGGAAATAGAAAAATCAAACTAAATAAAACCAACAACAAAAAACATTCATAGATTTCCCACAAGCATACATAATTTCTTTCTAAAATAATCTTCCATGACCACCAGCTAAAAAAAAGAATATTGCAAAAAGACAAAAGCAACATTTTTCTCTATGCACACACGCACTTACACTCTAAAATCATAAACCTGCTTCAACCGCTTAACAAACAAAAAAAAATTCCATTCAAAATTAAAATTAAAACAAAAACATATGTATATAAAATCCTTCGTACCTACATAATTAACTATGTACATCGACGAACGGATATCAAACCATGATTATCTCACAAACCATATATTTTATTCATGTCTTTGAACTCTTTAAACATAGGAAAAAAATAAATAAAAATCAAACTAAATAAAACCAACAACAAAAAACATTCATTGATTTCCACACAATTTCTTTCTCAAGTACCCTTCCGCACCGCTTAACAACGAAAAAACATAATACGTACAAACAAAAGAATATTACAAAAAACTAAACTATGCACACACGCACACACAATATAAAATCATGAACCTGCTGCAACCGCTTAACAAACGAAAAAACATACTACATACGAACAAGCCCCACGTGCATACATAATTAACTATGCGCATCGGCGAACGGATATCAAACCATGATTATCTCACAAACCATATATTTTATTCATGTCTTCGAACTCTTTAAACATAGAAAAAAAATAAATAAAAATCAAACTAAATAAAACCAACAACAAAAAACATTCATTGATTTCCACACAATTTCTTTCTCAAGTACCCTTCCGCACCGCTTAACAAACGAAAATACATACTACGTACAAACAAGCCCCCACGTGCATACATAATTAACTATGCGCATCGGCGAACGGATATCAAACCATAAAATTAAAACAAACACACATCGACGGCCGACATCAAACTACCCTTTTCTACGTACAAACCGTCCATAACCCTCGTCACTTCGCACCATTGACAGTAATTACCTTAATATGTAAATTTTAGCCCATAAATTACAAAATTTCGATTTAAATTACCCAAATTTGACAGTTTTTATTGCTCGGGCGCATACATTCTACTACTACTGATACTTATACTGACTTATCAGTCGTGGAAGGAAGAAATGAACTAGGTACAAACTATGGTCCACATAAAGATTTCAATAATGAATGGAAATTTGGTGATAGTACGCTCAAACTTAATGAAGATAAAATACAAGTTGGTGGTCAAATATGGGCCCTCACACCAGGGCTATTTTCTCTAATACAGGGTGGCCCAGAAAGACCGAAGTGCTGTGAATTCCTTATAACTTTTTATTTAAGACATATTTTTTTAATTTTTTGTTTTTTAAATACAGTAAATTTATAGAAAATATTTTTAGATTAGTTATTAAAAATTGTATCCCGCAAGTGGTGGCCATTTTCTGCTTCGCACAAATGTGCTCTTTCCATTTCCATTATAGAATAAATTCGCGTAGAAGCAATTTTAATTGGCCTCCGCGTTCCCCGGATTTAACCGCTCCAGACTGTTTCCTTTGGAGTTATTTAAAAGGGAAAGTTTATGTTAATAAGCCTAGGACTATTGAGGAATTAAAAACCAATATTCCAGACGAAATTAACAACATAACACCGGAAGTTTTGCGAAAGGTCATGGAAAATGTGTTGAAAAGAGATCATTTGTGCGAAGCAGAAAATGGCCTCCACTTGCGGGATATCATTTTTAACAACTAATCTAAAAATATTCCCTATAAATTTACTGTATTTAAAAAACAAAAAATTAAAAAAATATGTCTTAAATAAAAAGTTATAAGGAATTTACACCACTTCGGTCTTTCTGGGCCACCCTGTATTTCATAAAATACCAAAAAATTATGATAAATTTGAACTCGAAATCTATAAAAAGATTTTAATTACTACTAATGCATATAGAAGAGACTATACACCTGATGGTCAAATAAAGGGTACTAGAGGATATAAATATAAACATATTATTAAGAAATTTATTGACGAGAAAAACCAGAAGAATTTACCCCAATCAACAGGATCTAAGCCAAAAGGTAGCTATTTAGGTGATGGAATGATGGAATTTAATATTCATAAGCCCAACTATATATACTGGGATGATCCCAATGAGTTAGTAGATCAACTTCGACTACTGCTCACATTACAAGGTGCAGGTCATACTAATCACAATAACGAGATTGTATCAATTATTGAAGAGCTACGTGAAGCGAATATAATACATTAACTCTAATAAAGCATGTCTGTTGATAAATTTGGACACTACTTAAACGATACTAGCAACATAATTTCTTTAAAAAATGCACCTAAACTGTTGGGGTTATTTGTGGATACGAACAACAACATTGATGTCCAAAACAAAAGGATCAAAAATGTTGCAGAAGCTCTGGAGGAAAACGATGTTATCAATAAATTGTTTCTGCAAACTCAAATCGAAAAACTAGAAGAGAAATTATTAACATACTTTAAGGCAGACAATACTGTAATTCAAGAAGATCTTCAAATGCAAATTGAAGAACTACAACGTGAAATAAAATTAGATATAGAAGAAAATTATAAAATTCAAAAAGATATCCAAAAAATGAAAACATCCTTTGAAGAACAAATTGAGCAGCTTAATGAGAAAATTTATAGATTGGAAAATTACATGTTTGTATCAATAGCTGAAAGTCCTTCAAGTAGATCACAACACTCCAAAAAATCAGTAAAAATAACTTAATGTCCTCAAAAAGAAATTTAGTAAACGAACTCCATAAGCAAGCACGAAAACATTTTGTGCGTCGCAGAGTTGTAATGAAAGGAATTGATGATCTTTGGCAAGCTGATTTAGTTGAAATGGGGAACTATTCTAAAGAAAATAAAAATTATCGATTTTTGTTTACTATAATCGACACATTTTAAAAATTTGCATGGGCAGTACCGCTAAAAACAAAAACTGCACTCGAAACAACCAAGGCAATGGCAGATATTTTTGAATTGGGGCGAGTACCAAAAAACTTACAAACAGATGATGGTAAAGAATTTTTCAACAAAAACTTTGAAAAATTAATGCATAAATACGATATTAATCACTACTCAACATATAGCAGTATGAAAGCATCAATTGTAGAACGATTTAATAGAACATTGAAAGGAATGATGTGGAAAGAATTTAGCTGTAATGGTTCATATAAGTGGATTGATATACACAAAGATTTAGTTAATGCATACAATAAAAAATTTCATCGCACAATTAAAATGTCTCCTATTAAAGTCAACAAATGAGCAAAAGCTGCTTAATACAGTATACAGTCATTTGAAGATGTATAAAATTTCGAAATTTAATGTAGGAGATCATGTTCGCATAAGCAAATATAAGCATATCTTTGAAAAACGTTATACTCCTAATTGGACCACAGAAATATTCACAATTATCAAAGTTCAAAATACAAATCCTGCAACATACATATTAGAAGATTATCTTGGTAATCTTATTAAAGGTGGATTCTATACTGATGAACTTTCAAAAACTAGATTTCCAAATACATATCTAGTTGAAAAGGTTCTCAAAACTAAAGCGAAGGAAGTATATGTTAAATGGCTAGGATTTTCAGATCAACACAATTCTTGGATAAGTAAAGATAAAATATTAAAGTTGGAAGAAAAACTAAATCACCAACAGCATCATATCAAGAACAATAATAGCATTAATATTAAGAAACTAATGTTAATTTTGAAATAAGAAAATGAAATAAATATGTAAATTATGCTTATAAACCATACTGTGTACTAAACTTTATTTAATTGTAATCAGTCTGTTATAATGTCAATAACACTTACTCTGAGCTCTAACTCATCAGAATTATCTGCTAGTTACTTTCCTCCTATTGAATTACATGGTGCAAATGAGTGTGCTCTAACTGATTTTCATTCATACAACAGTATTCCAAATGTAGACACTTACAACAATATGTTTCATATAGGAGAAAATAAAATTGAAATACCAATTGGATCTTACGAATTAAATGATATAGTTGATTTTATAGAAAAGCAATACTTTGCCCAGCAAATAAGATTTTTATTGAAGCCAATAACAACACAATGCAAGTTAAAGTTAATAGTTCCAAGGATCCTGTATATTTTAATAAGGACAACACAATTGGAAAACTTTAAGGATTCAATAGCAAAATCCTAACACCAAACAAATATTATTACTCAGATCTTCCAGTTAATATTTTTAAAGTGAATCTCTTGCGAATTGAAAGTAGTATCGCTATTAACACATATATGAATAACTCCAAATCGCATACACTTCATGAATTTCCGATAAATGTGCCTCCAGGCTATAAAATAGATGAGGTTCCAAGAAATCTCATCTATTTACCTGTGAACACCAGAGAGATAAGTTCACTAGCGCTGCGCGTACTTGATCAACACGGTGATTTAATTAATTTCCGAGGAGAGGAAATTACAATACGAATACATTTAAGGCCAACTAAATAATGCTAATATACAACACAAATACATTGAAAAATATAGCAGCAAAAACAACAACAACATTAAAGCGAACAGCTCAACAAAAATCTCTAACAACATCAAATAAAAATTTTCTAAAGTCATTGAATTTGAAATTAAAGACAAAATGAGTTCAATAATAGATGTCTTAGATAAACCTTTTTCTGATGAAAATATAATCAAAAAGGACTATCATACATATGTACCATACTTACAGTCTTACAACAATAATGATGAAATTAGAATTTCAATACAAAATCAAGATTTGTACGTGCTACCCAGTGAGAGCTACATTTATGTGGAGGGGTTTGTTGCTGATGATAATACGACCAAATCTTCGTCATCTTCAAAGAACTTTATACTAAAGAACAACTTTGTGGCATATCTGTTTGATGAAATTCGCTATGAGCTCAATGGAATTGAAATTGATCATACAAGATATTTAGGAGCCACAAGCACCATAAAAAATTTGGTTTCTATGTCACCAACTGAAAGCAACGTGATGCAAAATGCTGGATGGAACAAAATTGACGATATCACTCTTGTAAATGGATTTTTCAATTTCTATGTACCTCTAAAAATGCTTCTAGGATTCGCTGAAGACTACAACAAAATTATACTAAATGGAAAACATGAATTGATACTCTTGCGCAATAAAAACGATGAAGATCTTGTGCGCTCGAGTGTTTCTACTGAAAAAGCTAAACTTACAATTTCACTCATCTCATGGAGAATCCCACATGTACAATTATCGGACTTTAGCAAATTGAATATGATAAAAATTATTAATAATGGTGCTTCTATACCTATGGCATTTCGCAGTTGGGATTGTCATATTAATCCACAATTAAACATAGGAACTAGCCATATTTGGAATGTTAAACTGGCTGCAAATAGAGAACGCACACGTTTTGTATTGATTGCTTTTCAACAAGAAAATAAGTTTGTTCATTGTGATTTGACTAATTTAAAAGTACATTTAAATTCAGTCTCATATCCATATGATGATCTTAACATAAAGTTTAAAAATGAACGATATGCAATTCTATATGATATGTATTAGATGTCAGTCATCAGAATGAATCACTCAATAATGGACCGATTGATATAAAAATAGAATTTAAAACAGAAACTAATATTGCAGCAAAGACAACAGCTTACTGCATTCTTATTCATGATCGTATAATAGAATATATACCTATCAAAGGACAAGTTCGAAAAGTCTTATAAATTGAGTAATATGGATAAAAACATAATTTTTATAGACGTACAAGGTTTCAAGAGTAATTCTATACTGATTTTATATTTTATATGCTATTTGGATATATTATATGGCCGGCGCTAAGGCGCCGCTGGCCAGGATTCGCAGGTTTATATGCAGAATCCCTTATTTTATTAAAACAATGTGCCGATTTAAGGCATGAAATAATTCTAACTTTATTTTTGACTTATACGGCCTTAAATACTATTTTACAAAAATATTCTTACACAACTAGTAACCTACATAATCATACATTTAATTCATCAAAAACCCTTTTCACTAATTCAGCAGTTTATTGCAATTGCCAAATATTCAAGCTACAAAGTATTTGTTAGTTTATTAATAAAAGTTAGTGTGTCAGTACGATCAATGAAAATTGATCGTTTTGTTCCGTTTGTTTTTTTCTTTTAAAAAGCAAAAGAAACAAAAGAAAATAAAAGAGGACAAAAGGTGCGTTCAGACGAGACTACACTACAATTCAAATGATTTCATCGCAAAAGAAGTAGCGATTGTTTTCAACAATTATGAATATAACCATTTCATTATAAAACCCCCATTTGATTTTAAATGGTTATCAGTAAAAAAGCAAAGAGAAGCAAAGTGGCTAACAAAAAACTATCATCACCTAAACTGGACTGCTGGATCAGTTTCATTTCAAAGCGTTTGCAATTTTTTAAAAGCCAACGCAAGATGTTCAACAATTTATGTAAAAGGTGAAGAAAAAAGACGATGGTTGGAAAAAATGTTACACCGAAAAATTTCTAACGTTGAGGATATAGGCTGCATCAACTTTAAACAAATGGAAATCAAGTATCCAGAATATCTTTATTGTAGTTATCATAATTTTGGTGTTTGCGAATTAAAAAATGCTATTTTATTAACAAAAGAAATGTCTTGCTTTAAATGAACTTTTTTACTTCTTAAAATATGAATTTACATATGTATGTATTATTATAAAATTTAAAAAAATTTTAAACAATAAATGTATACCAAATAAAAGAATGTACAAGGGTTTTCTTATTTCAAATACAAACTACATAAATGATAGAGAAGGAAGTGGGGAGGAGGAGAGTTAACTTTATTGCATACTTGCAAATTTTTACTTTTTTTATTTCTCTGCTGATGATTGTACTTAATTGAAACTTTGCTGCTTTAAAATAATCGTAGACAAAGAAAATGATTACGTTGCAAAATATAAATGTATTCTACAAAAATATTTTACGCACAAGCATCCTCACTCATACACACATACATACATACATACATACACATACAAATATACATACATACATACAATTATATTTCTTAAACAAATAAATAAATACCAGCGACAAACTAGCTGGATCATCCACACACAAGTTTAGTGTGTTCATATACAAGAGAACATTTTATACATAAATAAAATAATTAAATTAATTGTTTATTAATTTATTTAATTATTTTATTTATAAACAATTTATTAGCGTGAGGAAATCATACACACATTCTCCCGATTCATATGAGAATCGCGTAGTAGCCATCAAATCTATTTTCTCTGATATTACTGATACAGTATTACGATAACAAATTTCTATAGTCTGGCAACACTGGCAATTTTTCCTTTGGTACTAGAAAATAATAATCATGTTTTGCCGTCGGCATTTAAAAAAAAAATAAAAATGTGTTTTGCCGTCGGCATTTGAAAAAAATAATACTCATGTATTGCCGTAGGCATTAGGAAAAATAATAATCATGTATTGCCGTCGGCATTACGAAAACTTATTATGCATTGCCGTAGGCATTAGGAAAAATTATCATGCATTGCCGTAGGCATTAGGAAGAATGAATAATCACTATTTTCACCATTGGTATTAGGAAAAATTAATAATCACTATTTTCACCATTGGTATTAGGAAAAATTATTTTCATGATTTTCCCGTCGGCATATACACTTGTGAAATCTTAATCTTATAAAACCCCTTAAACCACACCCACAAAAAAAAATCACCCGTTCCCACAATTAATATTACCCAAAAAAAATCACCCGTTCCCACAAAGTTAATGTAAACAAAAAACTCTTTATGTAATCAAAAATTTGGACGGACTTATTGAACCACCCTCGCAGGTATCAAATTTCACAAATTTCCAAGAATTTAAGAATTTTCAAATTTTAATTACCCAAATTTAACTGACCTTGGTATAATTTTGCTTCATGTTTATTTGTATATTTAACTTTGCCTGTATGTATGTACATATGTATGCATGCATGTATTAAGAATAATGCTACAAGTTTGGCACAAGTACAATGATGACTCATTCTACTTGTGCCCCATACAAAAATATACACGTACATATATGTATGTATATTATTCTGCTTTTCAGATGCAACATCAGCAAATATCATAATTAAAATACTTTAAGCTTTATTATAATATCACATTCTTTTAAAAACGAAATTAACTTCTTCGAATATTCATATTTGGCTTGATATAGATAATTTGAGTATAAATATTATTATGTATAGAAATATTCAGACTTGATTAGTAGTAGTGGAATGGGCATCCGGCGCTGATTAAAATTGTTTACGTGTTTAACGTCCACATTACGAAAAATCATTTTTAGGATTTTCCGTTGGCATTAGGAAAAATATTTTTATTTCTCTTCTTAAATTTTTCCCGTCGGTATTACAAAAATATTTTGGTTTTTGCCGTCTTAAATCAGTTTTATGATTTTCCGTTGGCATTAGGAAAAATATTTTTTTTGTTCACGTTTTTCCCGTCAGCATTACAAAAATATTTTTTTTTCACGTTTTTGCCGTCGGCTTACTAATTTTTTTTTTTCACTTTTTATTTCCGTCCACATTACAAAAAATCATTTTTGTGATTTTCCGCTGGCATTAGGAAAATTTTTTTTTCACGTTTTTCCCGTCGGTAGTACAATTTTTTTTACTGTTTTCCTGATCCACATTACGAAAAATCATTTTCAGGATTTTCCGTTGGCATTAGGAAAAATAAAAAATTTTGACGGACTTATTGAACCACCCTCGCAGGTATCAAATTTCACAAATTTCCAAGAATTTAACAATTTTCAAATTTTAATTACCCAAATTTAACAATTTCAGAAACAATTTTGCAAGTTTAATTGGGGCCAAACCGGTATTTCACTACTAGTGAAAACACATGACACGTTTTTAGCCATTCCATAGCTTCGCTTGACTACATGCGAAGTTGACATAGTCCTAATCCAAGAACCCTGGATTAGTGGTGGCAGGGTTTGCGGACTAAAGACCAAAGATTTTAAGATGCTAGCCGTCAAGAATGAAGGTAACAATAGAACTTGCATCTTGGCAAGGAACCACCTTAATACATTTTTATTATCTAACTTCAGCGGCAGAGACATAACGGCGGTTAGCGTGGAAGTCGGAGATACATGCTACTGGCTGGCGTCGGTGTACTGCGCTCACGACGATCAAGGTCCTCTACCGTCGGTAGTGGTGAGAAACTTTGTGGATGCGACGGTAAACGCTGGTCACCATATCATCCTGTGCTGTGATGCCAACGCACATCATACTATCTGGGGAAGTACGGACACTAATGAAAGAGGTGAGGAACTTTTTGAATTTGTAGTTAGTGCTAACCTTAACATTTGTAATAGAGGTCAAGAACCTACTTTTATAACAAGGAACAGACAGGAAGTCCTGGATGTTACCTTTTCGTCTGATTCGGTAGCCGATAGGATCATGAATTGGCGTGTACTTCAGGAACATTCCTTTTCTGATCATAGGTTTATTGAGTTTAGTATTAGGGAGCGGGCACCTGTGGTAGAAATCTCCCGAAATATTAGGCAGACAAACTGGCGTCTGTATAGGACCATTTTTTCTAGACAATTAGGAGTGATTGGAGACTCGTCACTTTTAGAAACTTCTGATTTGGATTGTGAGGTTGATAACATTACTACAATCTTCAAAAATGCAAGAGAGTCGTCTTGCCCTTTGAATAAGCCAAGGGGGAAAAAGAAACCGCCTTGGTGGAATAGAGAGTTACAATTGTGTAGGTGTACATGTAGAAAACTCTTCAATAAGGCTAAATCATCCAGAAATGAACTGGACTGGATAGCTTATAAGGGTAAATTAAAAGAGTATAAAAAGCAGATAAGAATCGCTAAAAATACAACATGGAAGAAGTTTTGTGAAAATATTGAAAATATTTCAGAAGCCTCTCGCATGAGAAAAATTTTGTCCGCTACTCCCTGCACCCTGGGGTATTTGAAGAATCCCAATGGGACGTGGACTACATCCAGCGAGGAGTCGTTAAGAACCCTGCTGGACACTCATTTTCCGGGTAACTCAGTGTCTGAGATTCAGACATCTGATCCTTACCCCATACCTGCGGAAAATATATCTGACATCGTCAATATGCAGACATTAAATTGGGCTCTGAGAAGTTTCAAGCCTTACAAGTCACCAGGACCTGACGGTATCATACCGGCTGAGATATGGAAAGTATCGAATCTCGTAGCCCCAAGGCTACTGAGAATTTACACCAGTTGTCTAAAACTGGGTTATGTTCCTGAAAAGTGGAGGGAAGCGAGAGTGGTCTTTATACCAAAGGCTGGTAAAAGCTCTCACACCACACCGAAGGACTTCAGACCTATAAGTCTATCATCCTTTCTTCTGAAAACATTAGAAAGGATGGTTGATCATTATATCCGCAAAACCATCAATAGTAAACTACTTTCCCCGCATCAACATGCATATCAAACGGGAAAGTCAACAGAATCGGCTCTACATGAGCTGGTTGGCACGATAGAGAAATCTCTTTCTGTAGGTGAATATACCTTTGTAGCTTTCGTGGATATTGAGGGGGCTTTTAATAATATATCTCCAGATGCGATAATTGAGGCATTGTCGAATCTGGGGGTTGGCGCGGGATTGTGTAAGTGGGTTCAAAATCTACTAACTCACCGTAGGATAACTGCGGCTCTAGGAGCTTCTAGGCAGACCCGCTTTGTAAATAGGGGTACACCACAGGGAGGAGTTCTTTCACCACTATTGTGGAATTTAGCTCTGAATCCTGTGCTGCTATCTCTGGAATCGCGGGGGTGCAGAATTGTGGCTTATGCTGATGATGTGGCAATAGCTGTAAGAGGAAAATTCCTCACAACATTAAGGGACATCCTACAGGATGGTCTTTCATATTTAACAAAATGGGCGGAGAAACGTGGGCTCGCCGTTAATCCTAATAAAACGGAACTAGTCCTTTTCTCCAGGAAGTATAAGATACCTGATTTCCGGCCTATAACACTTAATAATACGCAGATAAAAGTGTCCAACACTGCAAAATATCTGGGTGTTATTCTTGATTCAAAGCTGAGTTTCAAAGCGAATATTCTAGAAAGAGTGAAAAAAGCAACAATTTCACTATATCTATGCAAAAAATCCATTGGGAAGAATTGGGGTCTTACCCCAAAGATTGTTCATTGGATCTATACTGCAATAGTACGTCCAATTCTCATGTATGGCATCATCGTGTGGTGGCCATCCCTGGAGAAAAAGACGTATCTACACACCTTACACAAGGTGCAAAGACTTGCATCCTTGTATGTAACCAGTGCTATTCGCACCACTCCTACGGATGCACTGGGGATGCTTCTTCATCTACTACCATTAGATCTAGTAGGGAAGGAGATGGCAACGTCCTCGGCAATCCGTCTTAGATGTGTTTCTCTGTGGAACGGAAATGGAACCGGCCACTGCAGAATACTAGATGGTGAAGTTAGGGGATGGAGGATTGACCAAACCTCCCCTGCTCTACTACACGAACGTCTTTATAAAACCTGGATACCATCTACAGAAATGTGAATGAATGGAACTCCGGGTAGAAGAAAAAGCGTTAATTTTTATACGGACGGCTCCAAAACACAAGAGGGTGTGGGCTATGGGGTCTTTTCGAGGGCTTTAGGTCTTCGCATTGCAAGGCGACTTCCAGATCACTGCAGTGTCTTTCAGGCAGAGATCCTTGCTATAAGAGAAGTTGCGAACTGGTTAAAAGTGAATGTCACTTCAACGACTATAATTAACATTTACACCGATAGTCGAGCAGCTATTATGGCCCTTGAATCCTCGCTTCTAAGAACAACAACAGCCCTCGACTGCCGATCATCTCTAAATGAGATGGCAGAGCAGTTTGATATTAGGATCATCTGGATCCCGGGGCATAGAGGCTTACAGGGGAATTCTAGGGCTGACGAGCTTGCTAGAATTGGGACAACCTTACAGGTTCCACCGGATTTGGAATGTGTAGGTCTACCCCTAATCTCTTGCAAACTCAGACTTAGGCGCAAGACAGAGGATGAAACAAATAGAAGGTGGGTCACAAGAAATGATTGCGTGATCACAAGGCAGTTATGGACTCACCTAAATAGGGAAGGTACGGATTACCTAATTTCAAAGAATAGGAAACAAATCTCGATTCTAGTGTCCGTGTTAACCGGACACTGTCTCATAGGCAGGCATGCACAAAGGCTAAGGGTTGAACACAACGACTTTTGCCGTAGCTGCCAAGATATTGATGAAGAGGAAAGCATAGAACATTTTCTTTGTCACTGTCCTGGACTTGCAGGAAAGAGAATGGCCACAATGGGCGCTCTTGAATTCAGGGAACTTTCTGACGTTGCTGGTGTTAAACTTCAACGTATTAGCAGCTTTATACTGAGCTCTGGATGGTTCGACGGTGGGGACTCCGCATAAGCAGAGTCTCCGTGGTATCACAATGGACCAAAACGGTCTAAGTGAGTCCGGGTTTCTGACTGCCACCCCTACCTAACCTAACCTAACCTAGCCATTCCATAATCGCACAAACGTTTACATTTACATCACATTTGACATTTACCTTACATCTGCGATTTCTACCGTCGGGTAATGGAGCTTTAACAGCCGACAATTACAACGGGAGGTCCATGATACAATTATACTAGGTACATGCACAAGCCCAGCCTGTTACTGTATACATTGCACATAATTGTCAAACTTTGTTTATAAGCTGCAAAAATGTTAGTGTATGTGTGTGAATAATATTATTACAGTGTTGCCAATGAATTTACACATCGCTGTGTCTCCACTCACACATTGGAGAAAAATAACACTACACATCTGTTGTGTAGGTTAAAATTAACAAAAAATAAAAAATAATAAAACCCAAAGTAGAATTACACACAGATTATACAAGAATTTAATGATATGGCCTGCACATGTGAGTAGATATTACACACTCTCTAACTACAACCAGATTGGTAACACTGAATAACTATAATCATGCAGGAATGCCGCGTCTGCAATTGTACTTTAGTTACCCTGTAATTGTTATTTTTATAAACAAATGACAGTTGTTTCTGACAATTTTACATTTGCTTATACATACCAACAAAATACATGTGTTTCTTGGTGTTGTATTTTTGTTGTAGTTGTGCATGTACCTAGTATAATTGTATCATGGGCAGGCCATTTTTGCACGGCTATTACAAAAAGACGTCTAAGCCGGCTTAGGTAGTTTTTCTTTATTTAGTTACCCTACCCAGCAGGGTACGTATTTTCAGTACAATGAAATACTATTTTCACATTTAAAAGTACTGAAAATGCGTACCTTAAACGCATTAATCACGGTCAAAATTAATGTCCTGTATTATAATAGTTGACGACAACGTTCGACTTGTCGCACACTTTCATATGAAACAACAACAAAATATTAAAATTTGTTTTTGTTACATATGAAACAACAACAAAATATTAAATTTTTTTTTGGTTTTATATGTAAGTGTGCGACAAGTCGAACGTTTTCGATAATGTGGGTGTGATGACGACAGTATGAACTCGATTGCTACGTCGTACTAATTTTTTTTTGTGGCTGTAAGATATTTTTACTTGGAATTCTTGAAATTGTTTAAATAATTTTTTTTAGTTAGAATTTTGTATTTGTGTCAAGAAATTTTTTATATATTTAAAAAAAATATATAAAATTATTTCTATAAGCCATGATACAATAATATAAAGGTAAAACCATTCTCTCTTTTCGTCGCCATATTAACCTTCTGATGTTTGTCCTGATTATTTTTTATTCTCAAAAATAATGCTACCGTATTCATTTGTAAAATCCGAGTTTTTTGGTTACTTTTTGACTGTTACGCTCTTTTAATTAAAAAAAATGTTTTATAATAAAAATATTGAAAAATTCATCACATTTGCATTAAAAGTTATTAAATAGATAGATATTAATATAAATATATAATTGTTATATGTGTAAAAAATAAATGTTAACCAATGAGCTGCGTATACCACAATTGCAGTAATACCGAGTATTTCAGCAAAGGTACGAATGTCAAGTTTGTTCAATTTCCTGCAATGCCATATATGCGGCAGAAATGGTGAGAAGCATGCAATATAGATGATGGTTTGCTGCCAAAAAATTCTTTGATTTATTCTGTTCACTTCCGTGAAGAGCATATTAATGTAAAAAATCATTGCATCCGTTTGAGCCTAAGTGCAATTCCTCTTTAAAGGTAACTGCCATATTAAACATATCCATTACATTCTTGCTTTAAAGCAGTCTTGTCCACACGTACACTTTACATTCTGGGACTATACACCGTATTTCGAAACGAAAGAGCTTTCTAATTTGACATTATTCTACTAAACTAGCTATCATTTAATAAGTACTTTTCCACGTGGTCTACTCTGTAACTAAAAATAAAAGGAAATGCAACTGCTTTGGAATGTGTATGTACATATGTTAATATTATGCAAGGTTAGGAAGGGTGGTGCTAAAACACACCTCCAATCGTATACCAAGTTGGTTCCATTCTGAACTAAAAGTATGCACACTCGAAAGTACTTTCCTGCCCTTTGAATTACAGAATATAACCTATGGTATTTACATTCAGTATAAGTGTAATGCAAAGAACAATTTGTATGCGTGTATACATTTTGCATTATTTTTATTTAAAGACATAATAAATAAATAGTCGACAAAGGTGGTGACTTGGGGACACTTAACCCCACGTTTCCTTCAGGGATATTGATGAGTATAGAAGCGAAGCACACAAACAATAAAAAGGGAAAGCAAAACGTTGAAAACATTTAGTTAATTTTGTGTCTTAGTTCTTAGTTCAAAAATGTAACTTTTGAGCGTAAAACAATTGAACTAGTTCACTTAGTTCAAAGTACTGAATCGTTCATTTGAACTAGTTCGTTCATGAACTACACAAGACTAGTTCTCGTGGTTCCTTCATTGCGAACAGTCGATTAGCGGAATTTTTTCTTACATACCAAACAAACAAAAAATTATACAAAAAAAATATTCGTAGTACATATTATTCGTAATAGGTACATACTGACTTTAATAAATAAGCTTTATTGTTTTGATAATATTTTTTACATAGTGGAAATAACAAATACAAAAAAACGCAAACAAAAAAAACATAAACAGTGACATTGAGGAATACTCTATACGAGTACCTCAAAAACAGACAAACAATCTTAAATTAAAAAAACAAAAAAAACCGTAAGCAAAAAAACACAAAAGTGCTCTTGAGGAATACTCTGTATGAGTGCCTCAAATACAAAAAATTATGAAGTGAGTTCTAACGGCAGAAATGCCTATTTTACTGTGAGTTCTGAAGCTCTTAATGAAATCCTACAATACGATTTTTCTAGCTTCTATACTGACCATGATGTTAATTCTCAACTGTCATCTTTCATGCCATGTGTACGTCATTTGCACTCTCTAGTACCAACTAGAAAGGTCATGATATCACCGTCTAGTGATAATTGGTTTAACACCCCGCTAATTACATATCACCTCTCGCTTCGGGATCTTGCTTTTATGGAGTATTTACGAAACCCTTCACCTGTAAACTGGAGATGCTACTGCAGAGCTCGTAACAAATCTAAATCTGTTATCCGCAATGTGAAGCGTAAAGCACACAGTAACATCTTTCAGAATCTTGATAAAGGTATGTGGAGAGTACTTCGGCAGAATGGTCTGCATGACACAATACCTGAAGAAAATCTCTCTCCCGATGCACTGAATGCAGAATTTTCGAGCTGTAGAACTCTTGATTCTTTTAATCCTTTTGACATTAGCTTTCCTAGCAATCGTTTCTCGTTTCGAATCATTGTACTCGAAGACTTATGTAATGCACTGTCTAAAATTAAGTCCAATGCCGCAGGCCATGATGGCCTGCCTCTCAAATTTGTTAGGCTAATTTTTCCACTCATAAATCAACAACTCTTAATTTTGTTTAACAATATTATCACTAGTTCCCAATTCCCCATGGATTGGAAAATTGCAAAAGTTTTACCTATTAGGAAAAAAAATTCAGAAAGTGAGTTTAGACCAATATCACTTGTTCCAGTTTTGTCCAAGATCTTTGAACATGTTATAAAAGACCAAATCCTACAATTCTTAAACCAAAATTTTTTGCTAAACCCGTATCAGTCAGGCTTTCGCGAAGGATATAGCACAACTTCTCTTTTAATTGGTCTCTCCGATTCTATTAGAAGAATTATTGATAAGGACGATGTAGCTGTTTTACTTTCCTTAGACCTATCAAAAGCTTTTGATAAGGTTGGTCATGCTATTTTAATCAACAAACTTTGCACATATTTCGATTTCTCTATATCCGCTTGTAGATTATTATATTCTTATTCATCAGGTCGCTCACAATATGTTCAATGCAGTAACCTCAATTAGAGGTGCCTACCAGTCACTAGTGGTGTGCCGCAGGGCTCCGTTATTGGCCCCTTATTATTTATGATATATATGAATGATTTCTTTGCTTTACTTAACGGCTTTGAATGTGAAGCCTTCGTTTTTGCCGACGATATACAACTATTATTTAAGGGTCATACGCAGCTTATAGATGTTTTCGAATATGATATTAACACTTTAATGTCCAATGTTTCACGTTGGATGAGTAACAGCAAACTTAGTATAAATTCTTCTAAGACCAAAGCGATGATTTTTAAACCGTCTAGTGCTACGTTTAATCTGTCTATCATGATCGATGGCCGACCTATTGATTTTGTCGATCGAATGAAATGTCTTGGTGTTTTATTAGACAACACTCTTAGCTTCGGACACCACATTAATGAACTATTTTCTAAAATAAACTTCACCTTAAGAAGACTATATGCAATGAATTTATACCTGCCATTACATATGAGAAAGAGCATAGCTCACTTCTTATTGATGTCTAATTTATTGTATTGTATTGAGGTATATTCTGGCTGTAGCGCTGAAAATTTAAATAGGTGTGCCCTACTCTTTAACAGAATAATACGCTTTATATACCAACTAAGAATTAATGATCATGTTTCAATGTATGTTAATGATTTTCTGGGTTGCAGTTTTAAAAACTTCATACAGATTAGATCACTACTTTTCTTCTATAATGTTATGCTCACAGATTGTCCAGACTATGTCCGTAGAGTTTTTACGTTTTTGCAAAGTGGTAGAAGCCCACAGCTTCTATTTCCCACTAGAAATCGTCTTATTTATGAAAGATCATTTACTGTACGAGTCGCCAAATGTTGAAACTCATTGCCACGATCCTTAAGAGCATTCCATCTTACTCGTAATTCATTCAAAGGTAAGCTTGTTGAACATTTTTCACAATTGAACTGACCTAGATTCTGAATACATATAGTTAATTTCATGCGCAATTTATCTTCCAATTTATAAGTAGTAGTCTCATCTAATAATTTTATAACTACATACCTATTATTATTATTATTTTTTTTTTGCAATTTTTGTGTCTAGTTTATTTGTTGCCTAAATGTATAATTATTCTTATGCTATTCTTGTAGTCCACCAACTATATATGGCCCTATGGGCTCGGTTGGTTATTGTTATAAATAAATAAATAAATAAATAAATAAAAATAGAAATAATAAATCTAATGAAAACGCTTTTTTAACGGCAAAGCCAATTTTTCGTGAGCGATCAACTTCGCTTTGTCCAATGCCAAATAGTAGTGATTCATTAACATTACAATTGCCTAGTACTTCTTGATATAAGTCAGTAATATCATCCCCTTCAGGCTCGTATTCGTCACTTAACAAAGTTATCACTACAGATAACAGTATTTCAAAACCCAAGGTGCAAGTCGGTATGGACAGATATATAACCGTGGTAAAGCGTGGGCGAAGCCCGAATTCTTCAAAAATTTCATACGCTCCAAAGATGTCTAGAGATAACAGCGCATCCTCAACTAATCGCCAAAACCGTTTTAAAATTTTGCAAGATGAGAACGACAAACCCGATGTATCCTCGAATAAAACATCCAAGCCGCCACCAATCTACTGGAGAGTGAAAAATTAAAATTGCGCTTATTAAAAAATCAATTTCGGTCATTGGTGAAAATAAATTCCACATTGTCCCAATAAAACGTGGTAACATCGATGAAACGAAAATTCAAATTTATGACGAAAAGGATTTCCGCAAAATGGTTTCTGAATTTGAAACAAATAAAACAAGCTTCTACAGATACCAGCTTAAGAGCGCTAGAGGCCTGCAGATCGTATTGAAGGGCATATATTCTTATGTTGTCCCTGAAGAAATAAAAGATGCACTCGTCCTCCAGGGATTTAATGTAAAGAATGTATCTAACATAATGAACAGAGAAAAGGTACCCCAACCCCTATTTCGTGTTGAACTGGAGCCGAATGATATACAGTTGAAAAAAAAAAACGAGACTCATCCTATTTATAGCCTAAAACACCTTTTATACAAAAAAATCACAGTTGAAGAGCCACATAAGCGTGCAGGTCTCGTGCAGTGTCATAATTACCAAGAATATGACCATACAAAAGCTTACTGCAATTTACCTACAGTAGGTGTTATCTGCAGTGAATTGCACGGTACTGCAAGTTGTACCCAACCAAAACGTCAAGCGGAAAAAATGCAATAATTGTGGAGGTAATCACACCGCTAACTACAGAGGATGTCCTGTGTACTCTTTCGTCAAGCAAGCTATGGTGCAAAAACTTAAATTAGCTCCAGCTCAACCATTAAACGCGTACTCCGCCACTTTTGCTCAAGTGAGCCAACCAGTTACTTCACGTGTATCGTATGCCGATGCTGATAAGGCTAGTTCTATTCCCACACAAAATGTTTCCCCGCCAAATAATTCAACGAATGCAAATTCAAGCTTTAACTTTAGTCGCCTTGAAGCTACTATTGAGAATCCTGTGCTAACTATAAACAACTTTCCAACAAATATGAGTACCATGATGCAAGAAATGCTGAGAATGCAGAATATTCTGCTTGAAGCATTAATTAACAAGCCATGAACACGTTAAAAATATGTTTCTGGAACGCAAACGGCATTTGCCAACATAAAAATGAACTTGAGCACTTCCTTACGGAAAAAAATATTGATATAATGTTAGTCTCTGAGACTCATTTGACTTCTAGAAGGCTCTTTAAAATGAATGGCTACACTTTATATGATACAAAGGACCCTAAAGGGAGAGCATGCGGTGGATCAGCAATTCTAATAAAGTCAAGAGTCAAGCACTATATTCTTGACAACATTTGTGAAGAACATCTACAAGCAACAAATATCTGCATTAAAAATTTTTGTACAAATTTCGTGATATCTTCAATTTTTTCCCCTCCCAGATTTTCAATCACTGAGGACCAATATGAGAAATTCTACAAATCTCTTGGACCTTGTTTCGTAGCAGCTGGCGACTACAATGCTAAGCATACGTTCTGGGGTTCGCGTCTTATTACGCCTAGAGGTAGGGCGTTGTTGAACACAATTTAAAAAATGGATGTTATTTCGAGTAGGGAACCTACTTACTGGCCTACTGACGTACGAAAAATTCAGTATGTTATAGATTTCGGCGTCATAAAAAGTATTTATAGGGAATTAATTCATGTTGAAGCTTCCCTAGATTTCTCGTCCAATCACTCTCCTGCGATCGTTACAATCTGTAGCCCACTGAGAAGCGCTTTACCTCACCCATATGTGAAGATGATAAATCGTGTTAATTGGCTGGGATTCAAAAAATATCTCAGTGGTCATTGCACGGAAAATATCACGCTAAGAACACCCAATGATATTGAATCGAACATTGCAAATCTTAACGAGAATATTAAATAAGCTTCTGAACATGCCACTACCTCCCATCCGCATACTGGGTTCAATAAAATTTATTCTACAGACGTGGACCATCTCGTACGTGAAACAGAAGAGCTAGAAGGGAATGGCAACAGCACACATCACCTCCACACAAAATCAGATTTAAAGAGTGCACTAAACGACTCCAAGAGTTGCTTGCATCTGAAAAAACTGCATCTTTTGAAAATTATCTGGAAGGTCTTGATCTAATTACTCTTTGTGGCGCACTGCTAAAAAGCAGTGGAGTTTAAGCCACCTCTGCGCACATCTACCGGAGGTTGGGCAAGAAGCGATACTGAAAAAGGTAACATATTTACTGAGCATTTAAAATCCGTATTTACACCAAATACATGTACCGGTGTTGTTGATTTGCCGAGTGTAGTTGCTTTACCCCCTCGACCCTTAAAATTTACGATGTTTGATGTACAAAAACTAATTGCCGAACTCAACCCGAAAAAAGCTCCCGGTATGGATGGAATTAGTAACCAGATGCTGATTAAGTTACCTCGCACTGCAATTAGAATCCTGTTATTCATTTTTAATGCCATTTTACGACTGGAGTATTATCCAGACTGCTGGAAATGATTCCAAAGCCAGGTAAAGATCTTACCAAGGCTGAGTTATATAGGCCAATAAGCTTACTGTCAACAATGTCAAGGCTTTTTGAAAAGCTACTCATGACAAAACTGTCTTAAATTTTAACTGATAATGGGTGCATCCCGGACCATCAATTTGGTTTTAGAAGCCAGCATCAATTTATCAGAAAAACATTTGAGGAAAAGAAGTATTGTTCTGCCCTGTTTATTGATGTTTCTCATTCATTTGATAAAGTGTGGCATGAAGGCACTGTTGCCAATTCAGCTATTTTCTCGTCAAATCTAGCGATTTTTAAGTACATTTTGCGGGAAAAATTATGATTTAGCTATTAGCGGAAATTCTAGCGATTTTTTGTCTATCATAATTCGCTTTAAAATGTGAGCTTGTTTAGAAGTGGTGAGCGTATATATAGCAAACTATACAAAAAAAGATGATTGAAAAGCGCCACAATTGTGCATGTTTAAAGGTGAGCTAATGTAATGTCCAGCCTAACATCCGTCTTGATAAGTGCTTTTATACATAAGTAAATACGTTTATATTATTAATCCTTTGAATAGAGCTTTAGATAACTGTTATGTTTGCATGTTTTATTAGACTTAAAAAATTTAGTACTCCAAAACGGGATCTCACAATACAAAAACCAGCAGGTTTGTCAGCACTACTTTTACTCTATAATTTTAAGAGATTTTTAACTGGGGAAGTCCCAAAGTAACAGAAATGGCGAATTACATATGTTTCTGTACATACCAGATCGACACAAACAAAACTGGTGCAAATAGGTATATTTGTGTAGGCCTATAATATGTATATCTTTTTTAATAAAAATAAGCCTTTTATTAACCTATTACATTACTTTTATTTGGTATTTTATAAAATTATAGGAAAATTTGTGAAGTACGAAAGAAGTTACCAAGTTACCATAAAATTTTTGAAACAACCTAAAAATAAATGTATTTTTTAGCTATTTATCGCTAAATTTTCAATTCATTTTGAAATTTAGCTATTTTCTAGCTATTTTCTTGTCTACTTTAGCGATATTTCTTGAAAAAAAGTTGGCAACAGTGCATGAAGGCCTGATTTTGAAATTGAAGACATACTTACCAATAAACATTTTAAATCTTTTTGAAAGTTACATTCTTGCACGAAAATTTACAGTTGTGGAAGGACACTTTATGAGTATTCCTGAAACTATCTCATCCTGTGTGCCACAGGGGAGTATACTGGGGCCATTTTTATATTTGATTTATACTTGTGATATGCCTGTGAGCAGTAGTATCCACACTTCTACATTTGCCGATGATACCGCCTGCCTTAGTATGCACGAAAACCCTGATGACGCATCCCGAAAACTCCAGGAACACATTAGCCAGATGAAACTGTGGTTAAACTTATGGAGAATTAAGGTAAATGAACAAAAGTGTGTCCATATAACATTTACCTTACGAAGAGATACTTGTTCCCCCCTTCGGATTAATAATAAAGTTGTTCCTCAACATTCACATGTGAAATATCTTGGTATACACCTCGATCGACGGCTTACATGGAAACATCACATTGACTATAAGTTAACTCAAATGAAACTAAAATTAACTCAGGTACATTGGCTGATTGCCAGAAATTCAACACTCAGCCTAGACTACAAACTTTTAATATACAAGTCGCTTTTAAAGCCAATATGGTGTTACGGTATCCAGTTATGGGGCACTGCTTCTGCTTCCAATGTAGAGAGAATTCAACGAAGACAAAACAAAATTTTAAGGTTAATAACATCTGCTCCATGGTACGTTAAGAATTCAAATATACATCGTGATTTAAATATGCCACTAGTGACTGAAGAAATTGCAAAATACGCAGGCAAATATCTAACAAAACGCGAGTCACATCCTAATCCGCTTGCATGTAATATTTTGAACTTTACTGGACACATCCGCTTAAAAAAGAGAGATACGAGGGCTCTAATACTAAACACTCCGAATGAAGTTGCTTGAAAATATTTTTTGCTTATCACTACTTATTTATTATTTACAACTATCACTTAGTTATGTCTGGCATTGGTCGGGCCTATTAATTGTATAATAGATTTAAAATTTGAATACTTATTGTTAGTTCATATATGAAGATACAATAAATAAAATTGTGGCATCATATCAGGCATACTCATAAAGTGTCCTTCCACAACTGTAAATTTTCGTGCATGAATGTAACTTTCCAATAGATTTAAAATGTTTATTGGTAAGTATGTCTTCAATTTCAAAATCAGGCCTTCATGCCACACTTTATCAAATGCCTGAGAAACATCAATAAACAGGGCAGAACAATACTTCTTTTCTTCAAATGTTTTTCTGATAAATTGAACCAATCTATGAGTTTGTTCAATGGTGCTATGCTGACTTCTAAAACCAAATTGATGGTCCGGGATGCACCCATTATCAGTTGAAATTGGAGACAATTTTGTCATGAGTAGCTTTTCAAAAAGCTTTGACTTATTGGCCTATATGACTCAGCCTTGGTAAGATCTTTACCTGGCTTTGGAATCATTTCCTGCAGTCTGGATAATACTACAGTCGTAAAATGGCATTAAAAATGAATAACAGGATTCTAGTTGCAGTACGAGGTAACTTAATCAGCATCTGGTTACTAATTCCATCCATACCGGGAGCTTTTTTCGGGTTGAGTTCGGCAATTAGTTTTTGTACATCACACATCGTAAATTTTAAGGGTCGAGGGGGTAGAGCAACTACACTCGGCAAATCAGCAACACCGGTACATGTATTTGGTGTAAATACGGATGTTAAATGCTCAGCAAATATGTTACCTTTTTCAGTATCGTTTCTTGCCCAACCGCGGGTAGATGTGCGCAGAGGTGGCTTAAACTCAACGGGTGTTTTAAACTTTTTAGCAGCGCGCCACAAAGAGTAATTAGATGCTGGTGTGACATCAACGCCTTCCAGATAATTTTTGTAAGATGTAGTTTTTTCAGATGCAAGCAACTCTTGGAGTCGTTTAGTGCACTCTTTAAATCTGCTTTTGTGTAGAAGTGATCTGTGCTATTGCCATTCCCTTCTAGCTCTTCTTTTTTCACGTACGAGATGTTCAACGTCTATAGAATAAATTTTATTGAACCCAGTATGCGGATGGGAGGTAGTGGCATGTTCAGAAGCTTGTTTAATATTCTCGTTAAGATTTGCAATGTTCGATTCAATATCATTGGGTGTTCTTAGCGTAATATTTTCCGTGCAATAACTACTAAGATATTTTTTAAATCCCAGCCAAAAAACACGATTTATCATCTTGACATATGGGTGAGGTAAAGCGTTTCTCAGTGGACTACAGATTGTAACGATCGTAGGAGAGTGATCAGACGACAGATCTAGGGAAGCTTCAACGTGAATTAATTCCCTATAAATACTTTTTATGACGCCGGAATCTATAACATCCGGAGCCAGTAAGTAGGCTCCCCACTTGAAATAACATCCAAACCCATTTTTGAAATTGTGTTGAACAACGCCCTACCTCTAGGCGATATATATATATATATATATATATATATATTCGATATGAATTTATTTTATTTTTCTACACCTTCAAATGACACATTTTTGTTCTCATTACAAAATTATTCTATTATAGATGGTCAGCAAAAGTAAAGACATAAAGAAACATAAAAATAATAAAATGTAAAATAGTATATAAGTACAGTTAAATATTCAATAAATCAGACTTTAATTTCTAAACGCAAACCGGCAATAACTTGCCTAGTTTTTTT
This sequence comes from Tachina fera, assembly GCA_905220375.1. NCBI lineage: Eukaryota > Metazoa > Arthropoda > Insecta > Diptera > Tachinidae > Tachina > Tachina fera. The sequence continues at coordinate 79,463,431 of LR999965.1, read as the reverse complement.
ATTATTAAATTCTCACTTTTTCTGGCAGTTCCTTTGAACGCCTAGTTATAAGCTGGACCCCTGTACAGCTGGATAAAAATAATAATTGGGCTATAGGACTTCACAAACACACTACTACATTCTAGTTACACATCCTACTCTCAACATTACATGGCGATCCTGCGGACAAAAACCTTGTGAAAAATAAAAGCTGATACCACTGTAATCACTACCCTGAGAATACTACTACATAGTAAAACCAATCCACTGACAACCATTACCATTACAAAACCATTACATTACCAACTTCTAAAATCAACATTACATCCATGTCAGAAGAAATAGACGAAATTTTTTCACGCTGGGAAAAATACCTAGAAGAAAAATACAAATCAACAGAATAGGAACCTTCACCAACAGCAATAGCAGCACCTATATACATACCAACACCTCTTAATGCTGGCCCAAAACCCATCAGCATAGAAGAATACAGGAGAAGACAACAAACCCATAAGAAACCAAAGGAAGAAAAACCAGAAGTACAAAAGAAGAAGCGAGGAGGAAAACAATTTCAAAAACGCAAATAAATAGCAGTATTCTATAATAAGTTAAATTTAGCTATTCACCAAAAAGAAAAAATTAACATAAAAAAGCAAATTAAATAACTAAAAAAAGAAAATTATACTTTTGTTAAATAAATTTTGAAAACTTATTTAAATATTATTAATGACAAATAGAAAAATGGTAAAACCGAAACATAAACAGAACTCTTTGCCTATGTTAAAAGAAAATCAGGTCTTACAAGAAGAAAACACTGAAGAACAAATTCAGTATTCTATTCAATGGTTGACTCAACTGTGGAAAGATTTAGGAATTGAAGGAACTCCCGATAAAGAGGAAGTATTGAACCCAACAAAAACAGAATTAGAGACAATTTTATTATTACGAAAATATAATATTTAGAAGAAATATTTTTAAAATCAATTAAAATTAGTAAAAATGGGAGGGAAATCATCAAAAATAACAAACCCAAACGCTAATGTTATAAATAATGTTGAAATTGTAGACCACACCAAACAAATAGATTCAGTATTTATACTTATGTTAATATTAGTTGTATTAAGCGCATTAAATATATTAATTAAATTATATATCTTACACAAAAGATCCCTGAGAAAAAAGTATGCTAGCCGTAGTGACAAATTAGATAAAATAAATCAACGGCAACAATGACAATGAACGCTTCAGAGCTTGCATCAATTGCAAAATTAATTCCCATCTACTTTGGTAGAAAGAAAGAACTTAACCCATTCATAGCCAATTTGGAATTGATTCAAGAGACCCTAGATGATACAAAGAAACACAATTTCTTTCAATTCATTTTTAAAACCAGATTAGATCAAAAAGTACAAAATAGAATAAAGCAAACTAGTATACCAAACAATTTAGAAGAGTTAATAAAAGAACTAAAGAAAAATTATAAGACAAAACAAACACCAAATAAAATCTTAAATGACTTAAATAAAATATCACAACAAGGTGACATACGAAAATTCGCAGACAAAATTGAAAGCTTAATTTCAGAATTAAACAAAATTACAAATATCAAGCATAGGTGAAGAAAGCAGGAATGCAATAATACAATCAAAAAAAAATCAATCAAACACAGAACATCATGACGTCAGACAATTCACCAGTGTACATAAAAAACTACAGATTACCTCATGCACATACTGAAATTATAAACGAACAAGTACCAACAATCCTTGATGATGATATAATAGAACCATCAATTAGCCCATATAATGCTCGACTCCTCTTGGTACCCAAAAAGAACATCGAAGACAAAAAGAAATGGAGACTAGTAGTAGACTTTAGAAAACTGAACGACAAAATTGTAAGCGACAAATTTCCACTAATTAGACTAGAAGATATTTTAGACAAACTTGGTAGAGCCAAATGGTTTTCTACACTAGACATGACAAGCTCATTTCACCAGATTGAATTAAATGCAGAATCTAGACCACTTACAGCATTTTCTACGCCTCAAGGCCACTATCAATTCAAAAGACTCCCTTTCGGACTAAAAATTTCTTCAAACAGCTTTCAACGAATACTAACAATAGCACTTTCCGGACTAGAATCCGAAGCATTTCTTTACGTAGACGACATAATAGTATATGGATGTAGCTTAAACCATCACAACCAAAATTTAATAAAAGTACTGGACAGACTTCAAAAGTATAATCTAAAACTTAATCCAAAGAAATGTTGTTTTTTAAGACCAGAAGTAATTTACTTAGGACATTTAATAACAAAAGACGGTGTAAAGACAGACCCATCTAAATATGAAACAATAAAAAATTATCCAATACCTAAAAACACAGACGAAGTAAGACGATTCATTGCATTTTGCAATTATTACAGAAAATTCATACCTAATTTTGCTAACATCGCTAAAGATCTAAACGCACTTTTAAAGAAATCGACAGAATTGAAATGGACAGAGCAATGACAACATGCCCTCGAAACACTAAACACAAAAC